>JADLZN010009190.1:0-82235 GCA_018155175.1 Sinocyclocheilus anophthalmus
AACTCTCCCTGTGTTACAACACTTTAATATGCATAGAAAGGCCTGTAGACATATGAAAATATGAAGTTTTATGTAGCTGATCTGTAAAGCCTATGCATATGAAAAAAATTTAAGTTGTTACCATTTATTATATATGCATCAGCATAGCGTGGAAGCTATATGTGTTGGCAACAAATGATATATCTTTAGTTTTTGTCAGTGCGTTGCAATATTTTTGCTAGTGTCATGAGTTTGGATTCTTCACTGTGTGTGTCTAAAAATGATCCACATCTGTGAATATCAGCTCCCTGCTGAGGGCCATTCTGAGTCATGCAGTTTTGAATATGTGTGTGACTGAGTGTGAGACAGCTTTAGACAGCTGTAAATATGTTGCACAATTGCTTATGTCAAACTAAGATAAAAAGGAGTGCAATGTCTACTGTATGACTTTACTCCATTAAGATTTAAAGGGACAATCCACCCAAAAATTAAAATGCTGTCGCCATTAATTAAAGAAGATATTTTGAGACACGATGCAAGTCAGTGGTCCAATATTGTTTAGATCCCAACATTCTTCGAAAAATCTTCTTTTGTGTTCCACAGAAAAAAAGTCACAGGGTTGATGCATTGGGTGAACTGTCTGTTTAAGAAGACTTGTTCATTAATTACAGTGCGAACAGATAGATTTTTTGATGGCTGGGCCATTAAAACTTTTAATCTTACCAGGCCTATTCGTGCTATAAAACACACACCTCTTGTAACATGTGTTTGCAGCCACATGAATATTCCTTCTCATTACCCTCCTCGCCTCAGTCGGCCTTGCAGAGCTTCTTCAAGCATGTTTATGATCCTCCTCTTTACCACAGAACATAAATCGCTACTCTCAGCTGACTGAGTCAGAGGTGTTGATCCACTGCACAGGGCTTGTACACTCTATCATTATAATGTTATTATGGGCAAGAATAGCCAAACTACTGCATTATCGGCTGTATGCACCCTGTTAAGATGTGTTGAAATTGCTGAGACAACAGAAAAACAGCTTTTTGTTAGGTTTAAGGTGATTGAATGTCTCACTGTTCATTTGTTTGACAAAATAGTCCAAGTGTGATGCAAAAACTGCTGCTACACTTTTACAAAATAAGGTTGGTATCTACACACTAAACACTCCAAAAATAAAGTTTTTTTATTGCCATCTGAGGTTCCATGATGAACCTTTAACATCCATTTAAAGGTTCTTTATAGTTGAAAAAATTGGTTCTTCTATGGCATCACTGCAAAAAAACCTTTTGAGACATTTATTTTTAAGAGTGTGTGGTTCCATGAAGTAGCCTAATTTTAACAGCCTGGAAACTTTCCATTGGACAAAAAGGTTCTTTATAGTAGAAAAAAGATGTTTGGGTCTTTGTGGAACCCAAAATAGTTCTTCTGTGGCATTTTAGACCTTTTAGAAACTTTATTTCAAGAGTGTAAAGAAACATGCATGCATAAATGTTGCAACTCACAGTGCAGAACGCAGTGGAACACTGTATGTATTGCACCGCAGCTTCTCACTTTTCCGCATGCAACAATGGATGTGGTTTCATTTACACGATCGTGTTACGTTGAGAGGTCTATGGCAGACAATAGTGAAAAAAATCCCATCTGCTGCCACGATTCAGGATATTAATCCCCTCCCCGCATACACACACGCCAAATCTCTCATCTTCTAAATCCTCCGTTCGTTCGATGCCTCGTCAAGCAGGCACTCCAGCATTCAAGCAGATAAAGGCAAAACGAGATGTGATAGACCAAGAGAGATAGCTCTGAGATCCAACTTAAGACACATTAATAGCTTTTATTGGGTACTTTGTGAAGACAAGTGCTTCTGCAGTGCCCGTCCCCTATAATCATGTATTATTGCTTTGGCATTTGAGATATTGTGTTGTAAGTAAAGATGCAGGACGGTGAAAACGTTTTCATGTGTGCAATTGGAAAGAATACCTAGGATGATTGTGTGTGTGTGTGTGTATGTGTGAGAGAGAGAGATGAAGCCTTGTGTGTGTATGCATAAGACAGCATAAGGCATGTTTAGAAATGGAGCACTACAGGCATTACATTAGCAATGCATGAAGGAGTGCAGCATGTCCTATGTGCAGCGATAGAATAACAATCCTTTATATAGACTGCTTGGCATTCTCACAATAGAAGCGTGTTCTGTTGGTGTCTCTCATTAATCTAGCTGCTTCTAGGGTATTTAGAAGGCTTGCTGCATTGCCAATTTGTGTTATTTATTTATTATTTATTTATGATTCCCTGAATATCCATAAGGAAGCAGTGGGAAAACCACAATGAGAGCTTTGACCAGAACGCAACAAAGAAAGGGAAATTAAAGTGATAGTCCACCCCAAAAATAAAAACTTTATCATCGATTACTCGCCCTTATGTTGTTCCAAACGGTTATGCGTTTTCATGCAAGAATATTGGTAACTAAACAGTTTCCCATTGACTTCCAATATATATATTTTTGAAAAATTTCTGATAAAAATTGTGATTAAAAAAAATTCCATGTTTGCAATGCTTGTTTGTTGCTGCACAATTTGGACAACATTTTGTGATTATCATTTGTGAATATAAATATGATCAATATGGCTATAAAATAAGTGATAATATTATTAATATTAATAATAATAATATGTAATAAAATAATAGGAATTAATAAATTATAATTACACAGAATTTAAAATTTTTAACAGTAAACTAAAAAAAGAATATAAAAAATATATTAACACTATTCATTTTTATTTTCATTACAATTGTAAAAACTAATATTTTAGCTGCTTAGATTTCTCTTCATGTCGCAAACCAGACCATAAAACGCTTTAGTTGATGCATGTTAAAGTGACCAGCAAATGCCAAGATGCATAGTGGAGTTGTGGTGGAGCCGCTCTGAAGCGCGCTGTAAAACACTGCAGATAATGAGGTGCTCGCGTGTAATTGAACACAGTGACGCGCGTTCACTCGAAACACGTAGCATATCTATCTAAAACTAATCCATTCAATTTGTATCCCACTAAAACAAATCACATTCAATTTTATTTTGATTAATTAAGCTGCTTAGTATAGAATTTACCTCTTGTGGAACACAAACGAATGCCCTTGTAATGAAAGTCATTGATGGCATTGTTGTTTTGGACCCCATTGACTTTCATTGTATGGGTAAAAGCTGTTTAAAAATTCTTAAAATATCTTCTTTTGTATTACAAAGGAGGTCAGATTTGGAACAACATGATTGTGAATTTATTGACAGAATTGTAATTTTTTGGTGAGCTATCCCTTTAAGTTTTAAGAAGCACGAATACAGGGTTGGCCTGTTTATTTTAAGTGACTGTATGCCACCATCTCCTCTCTCAAACATCTCCTCTATCTTCTCCTCACCTCTCTCCCTCCAAGTCTCTCTCTCTCTCTCTCATCCTCTCTTCTCTCTCTCTCTCTCTCTCTCTCCACCCGCCTTCTCTTCCATTTGTGGATAATCCCCTTTCTTTCTACATATCAAACTTGTGTTTTAAGCCCCTGTGCCATCACCATACTAATCAAGAGCATCAGTCGCTTCCGCAGGTATTCGTGAGATGCTTGTAAGCTTCGGATTCCTTCAGGAAGATTAGTGCAAGCGAGAGCGGCAATCTCATCATCTGAGTGAGAGATTACCATCCAGATTTATGCAAAAGTCTCTGTCTTAATACCAGTTGTGTGTCCTCCCGCTGCTCTGGGGATCGCTGCCATCAGTTCCCGTGGGTTTATTCTTAATGTGTTTTTTATGTCGTGCCCTTTCGTTACTTGAGAATTCAGAGCATGGAGTTTTTTTTAAATGAAAATCAGGCTGATACCCATCACTGGCAGCAGCACTTGAGAACAGTTTTCCTTTTTAGTATGCAACCACATCAATGTGTAATACTTAACATTTTTAGCTTTATCTAGCAGAAAATGTTATTGTGCAAGTGTGAAAAGCACATTTATTTCAATCAGTTCTCGGTTGTGTTACCTTTAAGTATTAAACTTTTTCTCAGATGCTTCTCTCAGCATTTCTTACGAGATATATATGAAGACTTGTTTCCACTGTGGGATAAAAATAAATAAATAAATAAATAAAAAAGGTTATTATGACTTGTTAGCTCACAATTCAGAGAAAAAAGTCATAATTGCCATAAAAATTGAAATAACCTTTTTTATTCAGTGGCGGGAGCAAAAAACTGAGATGTAAGATACAAACTCAGAGTTCAGAGAAAAAAGTATATTTTTTTCTCGCAATTTTTTTATACTTCACAATTCAGAGCTTCAAGTTTTTTTTCTCAGAATTGCAAACTCTGAATTCTTCCAATTCTGAATTCTTTCTTTCAATTCTAAGTTTATATCTCACAATTCTGAGTTTGCCATTCTGAGAAAAAAACTGTAATATTGTGAAATATTATTACAATTTAAAATACTGTAATATATTTTCAAATGTAATTTATTCCTATGATGCTAAGCTGAATTTTTAGAATCATTACCCCAGTCTCCAGTGTCACATGATCCTTCAGAAATTATTAATATGCTGATTTGCTGCTCAATAAATTATTATTATCAATGTTTGAAACTGCTTAATATTGATATGGAAATGGTTACATTTGTTTTTTTAGAATCTTTTGATCATTTTCATAAACTACTTACTGAATAAAAGTATTAATTTCTTTAAAATTAACAAAAATGTTACCCCAACTTTTGAACAGTGGTATATAAACAGGAAAAAAAACCTGTTGTTTATGTACAGTAAGAATGTAGAGCTAAACCATATTGCACAAACATTGCTGTCCAGCAAGAATAATTCACATAGTACAGAGATCTCACGTTGATTCAGCTAAACTCATAATCATTCACAAAATGTCAAGGGAAAAAGAGCCTTTTCATTATGTGAATACAGAGCTGGGAATTTATGATCTATTTTATTTCAATGACCGGACAGAAATATCATCGGACCAGTCTGAACGATTGTGCCTCTATCACATGTGGCAATAAAATAATGTTGGCCCGGTGGCACAGCGTACCTTTAAACACTTCAGGACGGATCATATATTATAAACTTTGAGACACACTGTGATTTGGCCACCAATCAACTTAAGAGCCGATGCAGAGAGATATGCAGAGAGTGCAGCACATAGCGCTTGATGCCAGAGGTGTGTTGAATGTGGTCCAAGAGCCTTTGGGGTTTGGTGCTGGAGCTCTTAAATGCTATCTAGTTTCAGAGTCCTTATGCAAAGTCAGGAGCAGATTTATGCATGAACACACTGCACACGTTCGCTCACACACACACACTGTCGCTGCCTTTGTTAAATTCTCCTTTTACTCCATTTCCAGTCTTGCATCCCCTGGGGTTTCCAACGTCTTCCAAGAATAGACTACACTCTGGTCTGGGATCAGCAGTGAGGCACACTGTACGGGCTGCAGTGAAACTGATATGTGTGTACTAGCTAGTCTCAGAGCCTATAGGTCTCTCTCACATTCTTTTACACACACAGCTGGCTAGTTTTGCTTAAAGTATTGGCCTGTTTTTAACTTAAAAAAATGCCTGTACACATCTGCCACAGTACAAAAAAAATCACTGTATTAATCAGTATTTGTCTCATTTTACAGTAAAAATATTCAAATGTCTTTCAATTTACCTGAGAAGCAAAGTTATGCTAGTTTTCACAAAAGGTTATCTTGAATTCAATTTATGTATCCTCCCATCAGCAAGTAGTGTATTCTAGTTTTTATTATTTAAATTGCAAGAAGATTTATTCTTAAAACAACAAACTGCTATTTGCAAATGCGGTAAGAAAAATAAAACATTAATTTATTACATAAGCATTTAAAAATTAATCTTAATATTATGCAATGTTGCCCCATGAGTAAGTATTTAAATGACAAATTCTGATTTATGCTTAAAACAAGAAAACAAAGATGTGTGTGGTAAGAATAATAATACTTTAATTCACTAAAATGCATTTTTAAAAAATCCTAATATTATGTTGTTTTGCTCCACGAGTAAATTGACAAATAGTGTTTTCTAGTTTTTAATATTAATATGACAGCAAATTCAGATTTATGCTTAAAACAAGAAAATATTTGCGAATGTGGTAAAAAAAATAAAAATAAAATAAATTAACAGACATTTATATACAATGACTAATCATATGTAATCTTTTTGCTCCAAAAGTACATTTCTGTTTTTAACAACAAACCATACTGAAAATCTTTTTTTTTTTTTTACTCTGAATCGGTTTGCATCGCTTTTTAGAGACGCTCCCACTTGAGCAAATGAAAGGTATTGTTTTGACATTTATTTAAATATTTTATATGATCACTTCCTATTATCATATTAGGTATGAACAATATATCGGTATCATATTGTTTGTTGGTCGATATTAGATATTTAATTGCTATAATTGGATTATTGATAGATGTTCTCTAATAGTGGATATATAATTGTGCATGCTCATGTTTTTATATTTGGATTATCTAAACACTCACTTAAAATTCATCTTTAAAAATGCTAATGATTTAATAACACTGTTAAAGGGGTCATATGATGCTATTTCAATTTTCCCTTTCTCTTTGGACTGTTACAAGCTCCTGGTGCATAAAGAAGAACTGTAAAGTTACAAAGACTAAAGTCTAAAATCCAAAGATATATTCTTTATAAATTTAAGATTACCACGCCTACCTCAACCTCTGGTCTACACACCCCCCACGTCACGGTCAATATCTGGGAATATTTGCATAACCCGCCCAAATTTTCCAGCCCAGAAAGAAGGCGTAACTTTTATTCTCGCTGTAGTATTGTTGACGTCGCTGCCATGTCGTGAAGACGCTGTGTGCTTCGTTGTGAAAGCGAAAACTACTTTGTTTGGCCTTCCAAAAATGGACGCTCAAAGCCGCTCGTTCATGCTTGGACTGTCAGGCGGTTCCTCGCGGAAATACATCAACTTTGCGCTGTGATCACCGGATCGGTTTTCACCGTGGACGAAGCAGAGTCCAGACCTGGGTCGTCACATGGGGTTGCCGCAAGCCAGCCAGACGCTCCTTCATCGAATCCACCGGCCGCGCTGTTCTCAAGCCCACCTGCCTCCGCTCACTCTAGCCCCCCGTGTGTGACGCTGTTTCGTTGTGAAAGCGAAACTACTTTGTTTGGCCTTCAAAAGAGGACACAACTAGAAATCAGTGATTAAGTTGTATTTACAACACTGTTCCAGAACAGTTCAACCCAAATATTCAGATGTGTGCAGCGCATTTTATGGAGGACTGTTTCCTGATCCTGGTAGAGTAGACTACAATTCCGGCTGTTCTTGACTCACAGACTGTTAGTACGTTTTCATATTTAAAGAATTTCCCACTGATGATTCAAACCCAAGTTTTGAGCAGTGTAGAGTAGCGATCCTTGTTTGTAATTTCTCTGATCACAAATGCAGTAATGTGTTTTCATTACAGCAAATACACAAAATAATGTTTTTTTTTTTAGCAACATCATATGACCCCATTAAATATAATCTTTAACAAATTTAAAAATGAATTTTAGCATTTGTAGCATTTAAAACAATTTTTTAAATGTCTAATTTTAATATCAGCTTTATATTGGTTATTGGCCATTACATAAAACAATGATTGAGTCATGGTTTAGGCCAAAATTATTTTAATATCAGTGAATCAATAATATCAGTGAATCTCTATGATATTTGATCAAATAAAGCACACAGTACACAGGTACCGCTCATATGAAGGTTATGATTTGCCGTCTATAACACTAGTTCCTCGCGTCAGTGCCAGATGGAGCAGGAATCTCTGAGTGAGGCTTTGGCTCAGGCTTGTTTTTCTAATAGTATCACAGATCAAATTGGGCAGCAGTGAGAGTGTCAGCATCTTTGTGCAGCTTTTATAGTTGACTGTCAGTCGGGAATCCAGTGCCAACCAGTTGGCATCAGCCATGAGAAATCACTTCCTTTGCAGACCTCTTTATCAGAGAGACAGAAAGACATGGTTTTCTATGTGTGTAGGTGGACAGGAGACAGACGGAGAGTGTGAGGGAGGAGACAGAGAGAAATTAATAAATAGTCAGGGGAGTAATAAATATTAATTAATTAATTTAAAGAAATTTTGATTCGAACACTTAAAAGTTAATGTAGTTTTGTTGTTCAAACTAACCAGACAGTTGAATGATTGATCCCTTTAATCGCTGTACCTTGCTTTCATATATTTGTACCTGAATAATTTCACATTTGAGCGCTCTTGTGTGGGCACTTGTGTTTTGATTGTGACAGCTCCCTCGTGAGCGAATGCCGAAGTCTTGCAGTGATAACCATTTCAAAACACAAGTAATAAATAAGCAGGACATTATTAAACCAAACAAGGTCATGAAAGCGTGAAGTGTCAAACATCTGAGTGGAAATGTAAATTCGAGCACAGACTGTTTACTTTGGGGCCCTGGTGGCACTGAGCATGAGCATTTCATCTGTCACAGCGTGACGAGCACTTCAGTACAGCTCAGAGTCTCACGACAATACCTGAGCCAGAATAATTCATCCACACAGTTATTTACTTCACTAAAGACAAGTGTAAACTTCAGCAGTGATTTGCACAATATATAGGACTGATCTAACGCTAGCATCGAAGGGATGAATCAGACATTTACTCATTTTGCTTGGGCTTTGCACAATGGAAGCTTGTTTCCACCACTGAATAAAAAAAACCGTAATTGTGACTTTTTTATCTCACATTCTGGACTTTTTTCTGCATTGCAATAGATATAAACCATAATTGTAAGTTATCAAGAACCGAATTGTGATAATAAACACAATTTGTAAGAAAGCGTCCTTTTTCGCAGAATTGGACGTTATACCCTCCCATTAGATATTATATTCTCAACTCTGAGAAAACGTAAACTTGCAATTGCAAGAATGTCAGAATGTGAGATTAAACTCGCAATTGCGAGAACAAAATTTCAAATTCTGAGTTTATATCTCGGCAATTCTGACTTTTTTCTTAGAATTACAAGTTTATATAAAGCACCTGAGAAGAAGTCAGAACTGGCGAGATGTAAACTTGCACCTTTGCAGAAAAAGTTACTAATAATATTAGAGGTTGACCGATATGGGTTTTTCTCTGGCCGATGTCAATTTTTTGGGCCGATATGTTTGGCCGATTTTCTTTTTTTCCCCCTTCATCTCATAAATGAGAGTTTGAGTAAATGATTATTGCAGGGTACAATATAGTAATAGTCGTATAGTAGTACACTAATTCATAATAATAATACGGGGTTCTCAAAACTTAAGCACCTCATCATCACAGTTTCCGAAGCATTGCTTTTTGTTTATGTTGCTCACTGACAGACGCAGTGTTTCCCCCACAGACTTGCAAATGGAAATTCTTCTTCAGCAGGAGTGCTGTTGGAGCGGGAGAATATAGTTTGTTTTCCCTGGTAACGGCTGTAATCACATAGTCCTGCCGCTCAGAAACGCTACTTTTATATCAGGCATACAGGAAAGTTGAAATGAAATGGACATCAAAGCTGTTCTGAATGGTCATTTATTTACATGCAACTAAAGATACCTTCATATAAAACCCATTGATCCGGTCTCCATGCAGCCTCAGAGGGATAGGGATCCTCCAGTCGGCTCCTGCTTATAATCCCGCCTAATTGCAGCACAATCGCCGATTTTGGATTATTATAAAACCCATAATCGTCCCGATTAATCGCACAAATTGATTTTACAACTCGCCAATTATGAGATTATTCTCAATTTCGAGAAAAAAGTCAGAATTGTGAGAAATAAACTCACAATTGCGAGAAAAAAAGTACGAATTGCAAGTTTCGATAACGCAGTTCTGGAAAGAAGTCAGAATTGCGAGTTATAGTCAGAATTGCGAGAAAAAAAGTCAGATTTGCGAGATATAAACTCTCAATTGCGAGTTATAAAGTCAGAATTTTGAGATGTAAACTTGCAATTGCAAGAAAAAAGTTAGAATTGTGCTATACAGTATAAACTCACAATTGTAAGAAAATAATCTTTTTCTCCTCTGAATTGGACTTTATAACTCACAATTACGAGATTATATTGTCAGAATTGTGAGATATAAACTCACAATGTTGAAAAAAAAAGTCTGAATTGTGAGATAAAAACTCGCAATTCTGACTTTATAACTTGCAGTTGCAAGTTTATATCATGCTTTTCCGAGAAAAAAGTCAGAATTGTAAGATGTAAACTCGCAATTGCAATAAAAAAGTTAAAATTGTGATATACAGTAATCTCACAATTGTAAGAATATAGTATTTTTTTCCTCAGAATTGGACTTTATAACTCACAATTATGATATTAATTCCAGAATTGTGAGATATATACTCGCAAGTGTGAGAAAAAAGTCAGAATTGTGAGATAAAAAGTCGCAATTACCTTATTTATTTTTTATTCATGGTGGAAACAGGCTTCCATACTATTCTCAAATTTCTTTGAAAAAACAATTTTTATTCCTTACTTATTTTCTTGTAGGAAACCTGTTAGCTGTTAAGGACCCATGAGGGAAAATGAGTACCTCTGTGGTTAAAATGCTGACACATGCAGATATTTCACAAACACACGGGAGCACACGATAGCAATGAATAGACGCTTTTTCTCCCATGCACGCGGGGGATCACAGCGGTATGTCTTGTCTGCGATTCTCACATGATAACAGATCAAAGCAAACCTCCTTCCATCAAAGCCTTTTGTTGCACAAATGAGCTAAATGAGTGAACAAGCTCTGCCCTTATCTTCTCTTTTGTCCTCTTATTTTAGTATGTGTGTAGGCACACTTTTCTTCTGCAGTTTTATATGTTCCCTCATCAACTGCTCATTATCAAAATATGTTTGACACATATAGTAAGAGGAATGGCAGCAATTATCTTTAACCTGCTTCTGTAGCGAACACTATTGTACCGTATTAACTCAGGGGCCACTTTATGAACTGAGCTCTTGTTAAAGGAGTAGTTCACAAAAACTCAAGATGTATTTGAGTTTGTTTTTTCATCAGATTTGGAAAAATGTAGCATTACGTCAATTGCTCACCAGTGGATCCTCTGCAGTGAATGGGTGCCGTCAGAATGAGAGTCCAAACAGCTGATAAAAACACCACAATAATCCACAAGTAATCCACACCACTCCAGTCCATCAATCTTGTGAAATGAAAACAAACAAATCCATCAAGGCATTTTAATTGCAAACTGTAATTTAATTTAAAACCGACTCCATAATCCACAATAATGCTTGAAAAGTGAAAAAGTCCATCCCCTATTGTACTTTAAAATCCACCAACATACTTGTTTAGAACTGTTTTGGACTGTTTTTGCTTGTAAATTGGTGTATATTTCTCTCCTAATTCAGACCAGACAACTTTTTCTTTGAAGAAACAATATTATGAATAAAGGACTGTTTGAACATAAAACGTCTTAATGATGTATTTGTTTCTTGCAAACACACAGCTTTTCATTTCACAGGATGTTTTTTGATGGACTGGAGTGGTGTGGATTACTTGTGGATTATTGTGATGTTTTTATCAGCTGTCTGGACTCTCATTCTGACGGCACCCATTCACTGCAGAGGACCCTATGCTAAATGTATGTGTAATGTAATGCCAAATTTCTCCAAATCTGTTGAGATAAAGAAAACAAACTCATCTACATTTTGGATAGCCTGAGAGTGAGTACATTTTCAGAAAATTTTAATTTATGTTGATACATTATGTTCATCTATTCCTTTAACACAAATAGCCAAACAGCCAATAATAAAACTGCAACTAAATATATAAAGAATGTAAACAACAAGACAGATAATGGGCAACATCACAGTGTTATTGGGTCATTCTAAGTAAATTATGCTGTTTTCGCCTGAAAGATTCTGGAATTTTTTTCTTTCAATTCTAAAGTATACTACTGAAATTTAAAGAAATTATATTTCTTTCCCATTTCAAGCCCAAAGTACTGGAGGTGTAATCATCATAGACTGGATGATGTGCCTGTTTTTGTCAGTGCTGTTATGATTAAAATGCTTCTGGGTTAAAAGTTAGAGAGTTTGAGAGTTGTGGATCAATGCAAACACGGCTAACAATTCTTTAAAGCAGGGCTGTCCAAACTCGGTCCTGGAGGGCCGGCGTCCCGCAGAGTTTAGCTCCAACCCTAATTAAACACATCTGAACCAGCTAATCAATGTCTTCAGGATTACTAGGCATACCCCTTGTCCAAATACCCACACTTGCGGTCTTGGCCACTTGGCCGCGTGCGTGCGACAGGAAGTAAGTGCGCAAGACTATCCCAGGTCTTAAAAACGCCAGAGCGCAGTGCCCTTAACCGCACACTAAACCCACACATACTCAAATAAACCGCTCGGAGCGCTATTCGAGGCTTAGTGTATCCCATCATGCATCATCTTCTGGAAATAAATCGTGAGACTTTTTGCCGAGATCTCGCGAGAGGTCACGGAAACCTTTCCAATGCAAGTTAAATATTAATATAATAATTAGATATTACATATAATTTGGTAGAAAAACAGTGTTTTTACATTTTATTGGTGCAAAGATGAGTAGTGGTGATATTTATTTTGTACAACATTTGCAACTGCTTTTTATCACTTAATTAGAAGCACCACAAATTAAAATTGTCATGTTAGGGACTACTGAACAGACATTTATAAGTTGATTTTAAAGTGCAAAGTATTTAAAATTAATATTAAAATAAAGCTATGTAAACACTTTTTACAACACTACAAGTGTGTCCCATCAGGTAATGAAAAGTTGTACATACACTTGTGGTCTTCATGCTCACTTGAACACTTGGGCCAAATACAGGAAATACGTCATATAAGTAGTCAAGTGGTCAAGTGCAAAGACCGCAAGTGTGGGTATTTGGACAAGGCTATAGAAACTTCCAGTCAGATGTGTTGAGGCAAGTTGGAGCTAAACTCTGCAGGACACCGGCCCTCCAGGACCGAGTTTGGACAGCCCTGCTTTAAAGGAACACCCCACTATTTTTGAAAATAGGCTCATTTTCCAACTCTCCTAGAGTTAAACATTTGAGTTTTACCGTTTTCGAATCCATTTAGCCGATCGCCGGGTCTGGCGGTAGCTTTTTTAGCTGTAGCTTAGCATAGATCATTGGATCTGATTAGACCGTTAGCATCCCGCTCAAAAATGACCAAAGAGTTTCGATATTTTTCCTATTTAAAACGTGACTCTTCTGTAGTTACATCGTGCACTAAGACCGACGATTTTCTAGGCCAATATGGTTTGGAGCTATACTCTCATTCCGGCGTAATAATCAAGGAACTTTGCTGCCGTACCATGGATGCAGCTGGCACAATGATATACACAGACCCAGACCAGACCCGGATATCGGTTGATGGATTCGAAAACGGTAAAACTCAACTGTTTAACTCTAGGGGAGCTGGAAAATTTGCCTATTTTTAAAAATAGTGGAGTGTTCCTTTAACTAGTATTAGGTGAGTGTCTCTGCATAACAGGAATGAACTGATAGCACAGGGATGTAAATTTCTGTCAGAAACATAATATGTGATATTTAATTATATTTTAATCTCAGTATAAGCCAAATGTCGATTTTTTTATTCACACTACCGTTCAAAAAGGGTGGGGTTGGTAAGATTTTTGACATTTTTTTGGAAGACATTTCTAATGCAGCTACCAATACTGCATATATTTAAAGGGTGTCATATGATGCGATTTCAAGTTTCCTTTCTCTTTGGAGTGTTACAAGTTGATTGTGCATAGATGAGATCCCTGAAGTTGCAAGACTAAAGTCTCAAACCCAAAGAGAGATTCTTTATAAAAGTTAAGAGTCAGCCACACTTACCTAAAACGTCTCGTTCTAACACGCACCCACATATCTACATCACTATGTAGGAAGATTTGCATAACGCCGCCCACATGTGCACGCAAAGAAAGAAGGCGTTGTTTCAGTAACTGCAGTTAGTGTTGACGCAGCCATGTCAGGGAGACGCTGTTTTTCTAGGCGAAAGCAAAAGTACTTTTTTTTGGCCTTCCGAAAGTAGATGCATTTTAGGAATCTTTAAGATTACTTACAAGAGAACAGCAATGCATTTTATGGACGAACGTTTCGTGAACCTAGGAGAGGAGGTTATTCTGACTTTGCTATGACAATTTGGCACTTCTGAATCAGCTACTGTTTTTTGTTATTAGTTTAAGTATTTTGCGCATTGACTGTTCAATGTATTTTTGCGCAATCGTGTGTGTGTGTTTGTTTGTGTGTGTGTGAGAGAGAGATAGAGCGAGAGGAGAGAGAGAGAGGGGGTCACATCACAAACACATACCAGTTTCATCACTGTGTCTGTCACGTGACTCTGTTTCCCTTTCGGGCTCTGTCTTTACATTTTTTGAAAGATGAAGCTCGCGGATTATGGTAAGGGAAGTTACATTTCCGACGAGTGCTTGCGGTGTTCGGGCAATCACAATGCACTGGGTCAGCTGGCCAATCAGAGCATACTGCGCTTGTCAGAAGGAGGGACTTCGTAGAAAACTAAGCGTTTGAGAGAGGACATAGAGGACCTACAATAATGTACAGTATTTTAAAAATAATGTGTTTTTTGAACATTAAAGCATGTCAACATATTCTGTTACACCTAATACACAAAATAATGATCTTTAAAAAAGTATCATATGACCCCTTTAATCAGAAATACAGTTAAAAAACAAACAAACAGGAAAATATGAATTTTTATTTAAATAACTGTTTTCTATTTGAATATATTTTAAAGTGTAATTTATTCCTGTGATGCAAGCTACATTTTCAGCATCATTACTCTAGTCTTAAGTGTCACATGATCCTTCAGAAATCATTCTAATATTCTGATTTGGTGCACATGAAACATTTATTATCCACCATTGAGCATTTATTCGAAATATTAATTTTGATTATATCGTAAATATCTTTACTGTCACTCCTGGTCTTATATAATATTTCCTTTGAATGTCAGTTGACAGATGCTGCTAATTATGCGAGTAATAAGTCGTAGGGAAACAAATTACAGTTTCCTGAGAATTTCCATGTTATGAATTCTCATGCCATCCCTCCTTCAGCTTTTCAGGACTATCAGATCTGTGTGAATGTGGAAATATTCCGTTTTCAGGAGCAGTTCATGTAGTTGGTGAACTCACAGCAAATTACAAATCTGTTGTTGTTGCTTTGGTGATAGATTTCTCCACCTCTGCCTTCCTTCATTATGTTGTTGGAGCTACAGGCTCAATTTTGTTTAGCCCTGATCCCTGGCAGTTTTATTGACTTTTGGCCTGTTTCAGATTAGTTTTAAACTGCTACTAGTAAGAAAGTCAGAGAAAAATGGCAGAGCTGTTATGCTGCATGTTAGTGTCTGTCTGTGTCACTTCTGTATGCAGGCTTTTTGTACTCTAAATCTAAACAAAATAATAATTGGTTAAGACTGCAGTTAATCATTTATTAGAAATGAACAAATAAATAGTTTGGAGTGTTTTCTGTGGCTTGTTAAGAATATCACAGGCAGTTAGTTGCTAAAATTGAGATACATAAAGAGATTTTTCAGCCTAAAAAGAAAATTCTACAGTATCATGATTTATTCACCCCTTTGCTGTTATATTCCTTGAAACACAACAGGAGACATTTGAAAGAATGTTCATCCAGCTCTTTTTCATACAATGAAAGTTAATAGCAATGTCTGTCAAGCTCCACAAAACACCATCAACCTTGACATGAGGGTGAGTAAATAATGACAGAATTTTCATTAAAAAATGAAAATGTCCAAAATTGCACCAGATGCTGTAAATTGATATGGTAAAATGTAATGTTTACAGTGTGCCTCTAAAGTATATAATGCTGTCTGCTATCAAGTCAGCATGACTCTAATTGGCTGCTTAGCAACTCCTGTAAGTGAACAGATGACAGGTTGGCATCAAGTTTGATTTACAATGCTGCGATTAACAATCACTGTCTTGTCCTCCATGCAGTTTGGTGGAGAATGAAAATGATTAGCTGTGCAGTGGAAACTGATCTTGGGTTTTCATAATGGAAATGCATTTGATATATGATGGTTTTGTCAAAGGATGCAGCAGACAACTGTAATTACACGAGAACCAATTATTAACAGGATGATGATGACAGAATGGATCTAGAAATGAACACTAGTTGTGACGTAATGAATACACTTTAATACACATTCATATTAATTAATGGCAACAAAAACATACATTCTTATACTTTGGAAAGAGGACTTCTTATAGCTGACGAGGTTGTGCATTATTCTGAACAGAGAATGGCTTTGGAATTCCTGGATCTAAATTGAGCTGACAAACAGGATGCATAATTGTATTAATTTTAATTCAATTTTTAAAATATTCAATTAAAAGTATAATTAAAATGTAATGACATTTACAAAGCTGCTAGCTGGAAGTGCAGTTTTTAATAATGCATTTAATTTTTAATTTTTAATTGTAAGCATGTTATCTCACACACACACACACACACACACACATAGGATTGCTGGATGGAAAAAATAACAGAAATTAGTTTTAATGCATATTTGAATTGTTTTGACTGTATTTTTAAATTTAGTTTAGTGAAATATGTCTAACGTTCAGATTGAACTCCGTTGAATTCTGTTGTCTCTGCTGTGTGACTTTGAATTGCAATTAATTAAATTGTTCTTCCTGTTATTTTTAACTGAAATTCAGCATCCTGTGGGTTTCGGCCAATTCCATTTCCAGCTCCTGAATTAAAAAGAGAGCAAATTTGCCCACTCCTGTTGGCAGGCTAATTCAATAGTCTTTAATTTCCTTTTGCATACTCAAATAATACTTATAATATACAGTTCTGACATATGGTGGTCATGTGGTAACTAACATCACCAACAACTAGATTTTGAAATACTCATTTTAGTTCAAACCAATCTGCTTTAGCCTTGAAATGTTGTAATGCATAATCACCACTAGAGGTCATTAAACTTTCCTCGCTGATGTCACAGAGCATTAAAGGGGTCATATGATGCTGCTAAAAAGAACATTATTTTGTGTATTTGTGTAATGAAATGTTAGTGATTATGCGGTTTAAAGTAAAAAAAACACATTATTTTCCACATACTGTACATTATTGTTTCTCCTTTATGCCCCGCCTTTGTCGATTTTTACAAAGCTCATTGGTCTGAAAAAGCGAGGTGTGCTCTGATTGGCCAGCTATCCAGTGCGTTGGGATTGGCCACCAGCTATCCAGTGCGTTACCTCAAGCGTGAGACGGAAATGTTACGCCCCTTACCATACTGTTGTGCCGTGTCCCTTGTCCCGTTTTTGTGACCACACAAAACATTAAAACCCATTACAAACGAGGCATTTGTTGCACTCCATGAGGACTACATTACGATTTTATAATGTTAATTATAATAAACGACTTATACTGTCGTTTGCATTGCATCGCACCGATGGACGTCGTAAAGACAATACAACCTACTGTGGCATTTGTGACAAGAAATGACCAACAACCAGTGGCTACTCCCCACTGTCACTGCCCACAAACTCGCGTTTGAATCATTCAATGTCAAATGATAAAAGAAAACTACTTATCGAGTCAGAACTGGGGCCCGGCATTTTTAGTCTAACGTTACTCTCCCAGGATCAGTAAACAGTCCTCCATAACATGTGCCGGCGATCCACAGCACTAAGTTGATTTATTTCCTCAGCGACCAGCACAGATCAGCTCTAGGCATGACGAAGCGGATATCGTCCTCTTTTGGAAGACCAAACAAAGTAGTTTAGCTTTTGCAACGAAAAACACAGCGGCCTAGCGTGGCGAAAGGCCCGGCTTAGCGTGAGCTGAAGCCGGGCACGAGTGAGCTGAGGCGGCGGGGTCGAGAAAAAAAAAACGGCGGTCCCCGCGGCGAAGGAGCGTTGAAAACGGTGAAAGCCGATCCAGCGATCCCCAGCGCAAAGTTGATGTATTTCCTCATCTACCAGCACGGATCAGCTCCAGGCATGTCGAAGTGGATATCGTCCTCTTTTGGAAGACCAAACAAAGTAGTTTCGCTTTCACAACGAAACACAGCGTCTTCAGGACATGGCGGCAGCGGCAACAATACTACAGCGAGAATAAAATTTACGCTTTCTTTCTTTGCGTGAACATCTGGGCGGCGTTTATGCAAATCTTCCCACAGAGCGACGTTGGTATGTTGGGGCGTGTTAGAATGAGCCGTTTTTAGGTAGGCGTGGTTAACTCTTAACTTGTATAAAGAATATCTCTTTGGATTTGAAGACTTTAGTCTTTGCAACTTTACAGATCTTTCTTTATGCACCAAGAGCTTGTAACACTCCAAAGAGAAAGGAAAAATGTAATATTGCATCATATGACCCCTTTAAGAATGCACTGATATTGAAATCCGGGATGACAGAGTTCTCTATAGCTTTGATTTTTATCCTTTTATATTTTTTCCCCATCTATACCCAATCTCATTTGTGTAAGAGCCTGGAGCAGAGGCGATAACTGCAGCGAGCGGCCGATGACTCAGCACATCCAGACAGAAACAGCCTATGGGGCGTTCATGCTTTGCTGTCTGTATGGAAATGGCAAGCTGTTCCTGCCACAGCCTCTGCAATTGATGATATGACTAGAGCCGCCGCATGCCCGATGACTGCAAAATCTGCTTTTCTTAAAGGCACAATATGTACGATTTTACTATTAAAATATTCAAAAACCACTAGAACAGCGTTATATATTTTGCTGACATGTGTACTTACATTAGCAAATGTTTCAAATAATGTTTAAATTCAGAGAAATAAGCAATTTTAACTAGTGACACGGACCTTGTCCGTAGTGTCATTGTGTCGCTTGCCAGTGACGTTATAACCCCTCGATTTCCGGTTTTGTTTTGTAGGAAACATGGAATCACCAAAGATCTTAATAGTTTGCGTTTTAATAGACCGGTGACGACCGCACAGAGTAGCATCATACCAGAACTTTCAAATATTCTAGGTATGTAAAACAGCTCTGCTTTTCCCTCCACATACCATGACCCGGAAGAGCAAGGCGTCGACTGTGGCATAATAATCTCTGCTGCTATTTCGAGATTTGTCACGCTCGTTCAGCGCCTCGGTTTCGCTCCGCTGCTTTCAGCCTCACCCTGCTTCATACTACTATGTTAATAAATCATTAGCTCATCCATGAACATGATTTCTGCCCGAGTCCCGTCGGATTGCATCGGCTGTCCCATGATTCCACACTCAGTCAAAGTGTCATCAAACTATGCCTTTGTCTCTTTGTTTATTTTGAATAAACGCCCTCCAGCGGCAAAAATTACATATTGTGCCTTTAAGTGGAAATCCTATTGAAAGGAATGTGCATTTTGCTTGCGGTTTTGAAAATTCTGAAACAGCACGTTAGAAGTATCCTGGACCTGGCGTAGAGAGCCAACCAGGTAACCTTAAAGGGGTTATATGATGCCCATTTTCCACAAGTTGATATTTTTCTTTAGGGTCTTAATGAAAAGTCTAGTTTGGTTAAAATTTCTCAATGGTAGTGAAAAAACACCTTTTTTACCCTGTCAAAAACAGCTATTTTCAGGTCAAGCCATTTTTGTAGCATTTTCCTTAAAATTTTAATGAGCTATGCTGACCCCGCCCCTATCTTCTGAGCTGCTCTCAGAGAGACTTTTTACTTTAGCCGCATTCATCGTGAACCTTGCTAATTAGCACATTATTAGGAAAGCCGATTTGCCAAGATTCGTTAAAAAAACCTTTCACACTTCTTCTGTAGGTGAAGCTGGATCACAAATGATTTGTGCGAACATAAACGCATTTAGGTAGATCGGGGGCGCATTCCCTTCAAAAACAAACAATCCACTGCGTCTTCAGCGGCTCAGATGTCGGGAGTAAATGACGACTGCTATGTTCATATTACATCCAACAACAGACACCTCAATCGCTTAGGAGTCATTCTTGTCTCCATCTGCTCCGGCGGTGAAACAATGGCGGACTGATGACAGCTCACTCAGGGCGGGTCTAAGGTGTGCTGTGTTCTGTGCTGAAACGCTACTGTCAATCAGACTATTGTGGGAGGGGCCTGTCTGTGTGACATCACACAGACAGGCATCTGAGATCGGCTCGATTTGAGGAAGGGGTAAAGATTTTAGTAGATTAACAAAAAAAACACTGGGTGGATTTGTATTCTCTTTTTGTGGTATTGTTACACACCTGACCACACAATTTCAGTTCAAGACACTTGTAAAATGCATGAGCGTTATAATCCCCCTTTAAGGATTATTACTCACATATTAGCTCACTTTCATGTTGTTCCAAACCTGTTGGACTTTCTTTCTGATTCATTAGTCCTATTAGTGAACCATTCAGATTTAGCCAATTCATTGAAAAGTTTTGGGCGTCACTGAATGTAGATGTCAAGCCTTTCTGAGATCAATGAATTAAATCAGTCTGTTCTGCTCTCAATCAATTGTGACAGAAATATAGTACTATATCTTGAATATACTTTATAAATATAATACAGTTTTATTAATTAAATTGATTAGAAATCCTTTTTGATTATTACAATTTATTAAACCATTAAAACTTAATTATTAAAAACACAAAACACTGAATTTGTGGAAAATAAAACAGAATTTGGGAAAAAATAAAACAAATTTCCTAGGGCCCAAGAATAAGTCAAATGGACTGCTTTTCATACTTTAATAGTGTTTTTCCAAACTGAAAAAAAAGTTGTAGAAACACATTTTCACTCAGAAATAGCTAGTAAATTCCACAAATAGTTACAAAGAAATGTTAAGTAACACATTGAATTAAACATGACATTTTGAAGTAAAAAGACATAAATAGTATTTTCTTGTAAACTTTACTACAGTAATCTGAATCCGGTTTATTTACAACTTTAAAAAATATTTTTTACAGTACATTTTGTTTGTCCTGGCTCATTGTAATTGAATTGAAAAAAAATGACAAGTTCCATGAAGGACATGAAGTCATAATGTTTTGGAATAACTTGAATGATGACAGACGTTTCTTTTTCGGGTCAACTATCGCTTTAAGGTCTTTCTTGCAATGTTCTCCACTGAAGTGGACCCTCAGCTTGGCTGTCCTTTATCAGAGCAGTTTAAATGTGCTGTGAAACTGCTTTCCATTCAAGCAAACACCCTGCTTAGTGAAACAGAAGATTTTAAAATCATCAGTTAATGTTAACCCAGTAGAGCATGAAGCACTAGAGCAGATGTTGCTTCTCAAATCTATCCTCAAATGAACCGCGCTCCCACTTTTTTAAATTGTGGCTGCTTTTCTCAGGGATACTTGTTGTTTTAGATGGTAATGTTGAAAACGTGCTAACGTAAGCATATTAAACCTGCTCTTTAATTACGCCAGTGGCCTTAAAGTTAATGAAATAAAATAGTTTTGTCTCATATCGATTTTCTGTGGGGCTCCCCTCCTGATGCAAGTAGACGAAAGCCTCGAGTTTTAGTTGACTATCTTAATCTATCTATCTATCTGTCTACTTGTCCTGTTCTGGCTATCTACTTATCTATTCTATCTATCTATCTATCTATCTATCTATCTATCTATCTATCTATCTATCTATCTTCTATCCATCCATCCATCCATCCATCAACCATCATCTGTTCGTCCCTCCATCAGTTCATCTCTGTCCTTCTCTCTCTATCTATCTATCTATCTATCATTCATCCATCCATCCATCTGTTCGTCCAGCCATCAGTCCACTGTCTGTCTGTCTGTCTATCTACTATCTAATACTCGCTATCTATTTCTCATTCATCCATCCATCCATCCGTTCCGGCTGTCTGCTGTTGTCTATCTATCTCTTTATCTATCTCTCTCTGTCTTCTATCTATCTATCTATCTACTATCATCTATCTATCTATCTATCTATCTATCTATCTATCTATCTATCCATTCATCATCCAGCCATCCTCTGTTCGTCCAGCCACAGTCCACTGTCCTTCTGTCTGTCTATCTATCCTCGATACTATACTATATATCTATCTATCTATCTATCTATCATCTATCCATCTATCCGTCCGTCCGTCCGTCGTCTGTCTGTCTGTCTGTCTGTCTGTCTATCTATCTATCTGACTATTTCTAGCTATCTATCTATCTATCTATCTATCAGATCTATCTATCTACTCCATCCCTTCCATCTGTTCGTCCATCCATCAGTCCACTGTCTGTCTGTCTAGGCCTCTCCTATATATATATACTCTCTATCTATCATTCATCATCATCCATCTGTTTCGTCCAGCCATCAGTTCCAACTTGTCTATCTATCTATCTATCTATCTATCTATCTATCTATCTACTATCTATCTATCTATCTATCTATCTACTATCTATCTATCTACTATCTATCTATCCATTCATCCATCCGTCCGTCCGTCCGTCCGTCCGTCTGTCTGTCTGTCTGTCTGTCTGTCTGTCTGTCTGTCTGTCTGTCTGTCTGTCTGTCTATCTATCTATCTATCTATCTATCTATCTATCTATCTATCTATTATCCATCCATCCAGCTGTTTCTGCCATGTCCCCATCAGTCCCACTGTCTGTCTATTTATCTATCTATCTAACTATCTATCTATTTTTTGATTAATCCATCTTTCCGCCTGTCTGTCCATCCATCCACTATCTATCTCTTGACTAACTTTACTTTTGTGGCTAAACTTCAGTGGCAAAAACATCTTTGAAATTCACTTTGCTTTATATTTTGCTTCCTTTCCTATATTTCAAATTCAGTCGTTGAATTTAAGTCACTCTCAATTCAGCTCACAGTGGTGCACAACTGATTTTAAATCAACTTGAAATCTATGTATTATTTAGCTACAGTGCAATATTTAAATATACATGTCTTTGTCTTATCAAGTGTAATATATGCCATTCAGAATATATATAAAAAACTCTTTGTAACCTTTAATGAAGATGTATACAAGTAATTCTGTATTCTGGTTCATCTTACTGGGGTTCAAGCAGAACACTTATGAAATATGACTGATTGATCAATAAACCACACAGAGGAACTGTAAATGACATTTTGCGTCCTGTAACATATCCCATTAGAAATATTCATATGGCCTGTGGTTCTTCTGATATATTATCTGTCCTATGAATCATTCTGAAACACAGATATCACATATTTTCAAATGCCAGAGATAGCAGGGACGTCTTGTGTTCTGCGTTAGGTAACTGTGTTCTCAAGATAAATTTATCTACAGAATGACAGCTGTCCCTGTGCGATGACATCAGCAGGGGACGGTGAAGATTAGAACAGTATCTATTAAATATTTATTAAAGGTTTCAGTTTACATATTTGTAGCCTATTTGGACCCAAGAACCAGTGCTTATTCAGAACAATTCAGCTTTCTAAAAAAGTGGCACCTGTTTCTTTAGTGTCTTTGTTAGCATTAACGGTTCATTGATGCGGTATAAGGAAAACACTACACAATTATATTCTGCTATGTTTCCTGCAGGTTTTCAGCGCTGATTATTCTACAACAACATTATAAATGAAATAGTGTTTTAGCTTTTTTTTCTTTTATACAGTTGTTTAATACAAATTCCAGTTCTTTTACATGAATTGTTTAAAAAGACTCAAACAGTCTTGAACTTACGAGTTATCGGTTTGAATCAGTGTACACTACATTATATAGTGTTGTTATTTTTAACAGTAATTGAAATAAAGCTAAAATAAAATAAAAAACCCTCGAGTTAAAATGAGAAATGTTCAGTTATTTTATTTAATAACTGAAATAAAACTGTATGTTGAAGTACTAAATAAAATAAAAATTTAATTCAATGAAAGCTAAAAAACTGATAAAAATGACAAAATGATGTAACGGAATTATTCAATTATTATTTTTATAATTAACTTATTATTTAAAATGAAAATGAAAACACAATTTAAAAATAAAAGCTAATTAAAAATATTAAGAAATTCTATAATGGTATTTCAATTATAATAAAATAGCACTGATAGTTGGGACTATTTCCTTGCACTTACCATGTCTACTTGTCTTGCAATAATTTATCCAATGGGTTATTTGCTATTAGATGTCAGAAAAGCTTGTGTTTACTGATCGAGGCCAGATTTACTGCTTCAGTGCAAACTCTCTTTTTGCATAAAAAAAACTACAGAAAAGGCATGTATTGTTATTTTTACCTTATTGCATATGCATTTGTAGGAGTTTCCCCTTCAGATGCAAAATTTATGGGAGGAGAATATTTACATGAATCAGTTATTTAACGCCCTAAAAATGCATGTCCTAACCCATTTGCACCTGTGCTGTTAGTAGATTGTACTCACCTGATTATCCAGCTCTGCTTCTTTGCGACCCAATGCTAGTTTGCACTGTTTTTGATAGACTGATTTGATCTTTATAGAAATGCGCTGGCTGCATCTGTGTTTGTTAATTTGCACATTGTCAGGCACATCAGCCGCAGAACTTTCCACTCCCATTAGTGCTTTTATGGGATTGCGCTCTCACACTAATTTGCCCCGTTTAGTAAATCTGGCCCTTGATGTTGAAAGGAATTTCAGTTAGCGTTATCAGTTAGCATTAGCATGAGCTGGTGTTCTAGCACACCGCCTCCTCAGTAGTTAAATTCGGTTGATATTAGTAGCTATTTCAGCTGTCCAGGAGGCAGAGAACACATTATCCCTCACTCCTCTGGCCATTTAAGTAAGTGGTCTAATGTGCTATCCGCTCTGTCAGCCACCACATACAGACCTTTTTTCTCACTAACTAAATTAGCATCTGCGCTAGACCACTCACTTAGGCCCACAGAAACTAATGGACTTCTGAAATTTTCTCTGCCTGCCAGTTTGCAATTTCTCTGACTTATGCACCGTCAATCAATGGCGACCGTGGGATCACTCCATTTTCAATATATACAGTATTTGGACTAAATATGATTTGCTGTAAGCTGTCACCTCGTCCACAAAAATCTAAAAATATTTTCTACAACAAAAAGATTTGTGTTTGGATCTATTCCACTTTCGTTTCTTTTTTGTGACTTAGTTTTCCTGTCTTTCCTAGGTCTGATTAAAATATCAGTATATATATATACACATTTGTGCTGTTTTTTTCAGTATTATTTGATGAATAGTACATTTAAAAGAACAGTGTTTATTTCAAATAGAATCTTTTGTAACATTATAAATATCTTTTACTGTCTCTTTTGATCAATTTAATGTGTCCTTGTTAAATATAAATATTAATGTCTTTTAAAAAAAATCTTTAAAAAATTATTGACTGTCCTCCAGACAAAATATTTTGATATTTTTGTAGCTTGTGTATTTTTTTATTGTATTGTTCCATAATAATTTTACTGATTGAACATCCTATAAAAGGCAGTTTATTGGACACTTCCCATTGTGGCAAACTACCCCATTTAGTGTGACAACATGTGTTCAATGAATTGTATACAGAAACTGACTTTAAAAAATAAAGCTACCCTGAGAATATATACACAGCTAAATGTGACAACTAGCATCAGTTTCCTATTTATATGTTTACTTAAAAAAAAAAAAGTGTAAGTTTATCAGTGGATGTTCAATGAATTGATGAAGTTCATTATAGTGATTCATTCCCGTAATCTGCTAGACTGCCAGCCGGATAGAAAGTATTACTGTCATTGATTCTATATCAGTAATGAGAAGAGACTGCCTTTCTCTGAGCAACACTAATAGACTTTGAGCTGACTAATTAAATGATGTGCTTAAAAAACTATTTCAGGAGATTAATTAGCACACCTCCGTGAAGTCAGGGAGGAAGCTTTTACTCTGTCTTAATAGATTGGAAATCTGTCTTTCTCGCTCAGTCATGCTTTTACAGGGTTTCCGCTGTCATGGAAAACTTCAAGGCCTGAAAAATAAATGGAAATTAAGTTTTAAAGTCATGGATGGCAATTTCAGTTTAAAATCACTTTTCTAGATGTGCTCTGCTTTAAACTCTTTCAGGGTTTGAGCTGTGGTGCAGCAGATTTTGTGTTGCTCTTGACATATTAAGAGCTGTTCTGCTCATGGGACACTGGATTTGAGTCCTTCATTTGAGATTTGAGTCCTTCAGCTCGATTTTGGAGGGATAGAAATGTAGCGATATTAAAGAATAGTTCACCCAAAAATGATAAAAATTTCAGGCTTCCAAGATGTAGATAATTTTGTTTCTTCATCAGAACATAACTTGCTCACCAATGGATCCTCTACAGTGAATGGGTGCCGTCAGAATAAAAAGTAAAAAACATCACAATAATCAACAAGTAATCCACACCACTCTTGTCCATCAATTAACATCTTGTGAAGTGAAAAGCTGATGTTGTAAAGAAAACAAAGATATCATTAAAACATTTTAACTTCAAACCATCACTTCTGGCCAAAATACAAGTTCATAATTCATTATTACGGTTCTACCAGTGAAGAAGTGCATCCCCCGTTTTCCTCTCACATCAAAATCCACTGACATATTGGATAACTGTTCATAACGTTGGACTGTTTTTCGCTTGTACTGTAAGTGGTACTTGATCTGTGCATATATCTCTCCTGATTCAGTGAGAAAAGCAAATTATGGATAGCGGGATTCGTATTTTAGATGGAAACAAGAGCAGAGGTATATATATATAAGATAAATATCTACTGATATATATTTTTGACAAAACGAAGCTTTCAAATTAACAAGATGTTAGTGATGAACTGGAGTGTGGATTACTGTGATGTTTGTATCATCTGTTTGTACTCTCGTTCTGACGGCACCCATTCAATGCAGAGGGATCCATTGGTGAGCAAGTGATGAACGTATCTATATATGGGATTGACTTTTTCTTTTCTTTTTGGAACTATTCCTGTTGTTATATGTATATATATATAATATATATATATATATCATATATATATATATATATTAGATCTTTCAATCATGACAACTATCTGAAGATTTTAGCATGGTAATGGTTATGACAATGTTAATGTACAGTATTGCTGAATTGCTGCTGCTGTTGGTTATTGCTGTTGTTGTAGATTATTTCTGCTGCTGCAAGCAAGTACGGTAACTTGCTACTGCCAAATGCACAGGGCTGCCGCTAAATTTGGGCCCTATTGAAAGAATATGATGGTTGGGCCCCCTGATCGCACACACACACACACTATATTTCCAAAAGTATTGGGACATCCCCTTCTAATGAACCGGTTTGACTACTTTAGTGATTTCCATGAGTACAAATCTTAATGTTTAATAATATAATGATATTCTAGGGAATTGTGTGTTTCTAATTTTATACCAATAGTTTGAATAGGACCCTTTTCTATTCTAACACAACAATGCCTTATGTATAAGGCAAGGTAAAAAAAAAAAAAATTGATTCAGCCGGTGTGGAAGAACTTGACTGGTCTGATCCCAGCTGAACACCTCTGGTGTGACTAAAGTAGTCAAACCTGTTCATTAGAAGGGGGTGTCCCAATACTTTTTGCAATATAGTGTACAAGCCAGCCTAGCTTTTCAAAATCTTTGTCTGCAATTTAATGATATTGACCTATTACTTTTGCTATTGCTTTTGACCATTAGGTATCAGTAACATAATTCATTCAGAACCTGTTTTATGGACATATACTTTCTGTACCACACTAATCTGCTGATATGGAATGAGTTTGACTACTTAATCAGTTATATTAAAAGAAATGCTTGACTGGGGCAAACAAAAAAATCCTAAAATAATAAATAGGATACCCCATAGCAGCATTTCCAGCAGTATCCAACATTTCTCAATCATGATCTTACTCCGCTAAATGTGACTGTTAGCTTAAAAGCTGTATTCCTTGTTTGCTAGCTATCTATGCACATACAGCATACAATGTTAAAAATGTTATGAACCTTAACCCAAAACCTTTAACTTCATACACTGCTGTAGATAATTGTGACCCTGCCTGTGGAAACCCAGGGTCAGTATTTTGATTTAAACAGTGGATGAGTAATTCACTCCTTGATTTGCTTAATAAAAGCCTCCTTTGAGATAGTTTTGACAGACATGTTTATTGTGTATTATTTTCAACGTGTTTATTGCTAAGTTTAGTGTGGCAAAATAGAAGCGCAGCCGAAATTTGCGTGCAGTGTATCTGTTTTTTTAAAAGTGCGACTGACCAAATTGTTTCTGCCGGTTTCCCCCCCCGTGAAACTGGAAGACATTTTTAATTTGACAGTTTCCATTCGAATTCACTCGTGATCTCGGCTACGTAGGACGGGAGAAACCTGCAAGTGAATGGCGAGAGATGCAAGGCAAGGCAAGGCATGGCAAGTTTATTTATATAGCACATTTACACAGTGGTAATTCAAAGTGCTTTACGTAAAATAAAATAAAAACAATAATCAAAACAATAAAACAAGTAATTTAAAAAATTTGAAAATTATAAAAAAAAAAAAAAAATTGATTTAAGAGGTTTAAAATGAATTTAAGAAGACGATTATACATATAATATAGTGCAATCAGTTCGGACATCGCACAGTGCTCATTTATAAATGCACAGCTAAACAGATGAGTTTTGAGTCTGCATTTAAATGTGACTAATGTTTTAGCACATCTGATCTCTTCTGGGAGCTGATTCCAACTGCGGGCGGCATATTAGCTGAAAGCGGACTCCCCTTGTTTTGTTTGAACCCTTGGTATTTCTAACTGACTCGATCCTAATGATCTGAGTGGTCTGTTAGGTTTGTATTCAGTGAGCATATCTGCTATATATTTAGGTCCTAGGCCATTGAGTGACTAAGCTCAAGTGAATGCTAACCAATCATTTAAAAGTCAATTATTCCATGGTCTGTCTGAATACTGGATTCTGATTGGCTGGCGGGTATGCAGTAAAACAGTTTAATGCACAGGTTGTTCCAAGTCAGTTTAATCACCGTTCCATATTAATGCACTGCTTTAGTTGATGCACACAAACCCACACTCATCACTCGCACACCACACCACACAAACACAACAGAGAGAGAGAGAGAAAGAGAGAGTCGGAGATTGCAGATTGTGCTGCGCACACACAAACTTGTTGTCAAATCTTCCCTGCTGTTTTTATTAATAAAATAGCCTAGATACTAGATTGCTACATTATATTTTTCAGCAACGAGGAGGTGCTGTTTTTGAAGTAATTAATTGTTTATAGAGAGAGACGTGCAGACGCAGCATGCAGGTAAAGCACACACAACTATCATCTCTTTCTCTCTCTCTCTCTCTCTCTCTCGATCGATCGGTAATTAATTGAAATAAATGGTATAATTCATTCAAATAAATGTGATCTTACTGTACTATTTCATCTCTGTGTCCGATCTGAAGTGGGCAGAATGCTAGCGCTAACGTGCCCTAACTGACGAAAATAACTGTCATTTTTAACCATTCAGTCAAATGTTGCGCTGTAAAGAGCAAAACTAGTTTTAACTCGTCTATAACTTGGCAAATGACCATGGAATAAGCGGGATAATCAACGGCTAGCCGTGCATTAAAGGATTTTAAATGCACTTCGTGTCGGGTGGTTCTTGGCCTCCACAATGTGTATTTAAAATCCTTTAATGCACGACAAACCATTGATTATCCTTTACGTAGCAAGCTCATTGGCTGCGTATGCAACATGAACCAATCAGCTTGTGCCAAGTCGTTTAACGCTGTGACTATCATCAGTTACGTTAATACCCGTCAGCCTGCGCCATCTAGAGTTTATGACTGACCTATCTATATATATGTATATAAGTGTGGGTATATATATATATATATATTCTATATATATATATATATATATTATAGTTACCATGGACCCCAAAACCAGTTTTAAGTGTCCATTTTTGAAATTGAGATTTATACATCATATGCTGAATAAATAAGCTTTCCATTGTTGTGTGGTTTGTTAGGATAGGACAATATTGGTCGAGATACAATTATTTGAAAATCTGAAATCTGATGGTGCAAAAAAATCAAAATAATCGCTTTAAAAGTTGTCCAAATGACTAGTTCATATATATAAAACTATTATATATATATATGAAGAGTTCAGATACAAAAGTCTCTATGTGCCATCTGAAATTTTCTTCTAAAATTAATATTTTTATAAGGCTCCTATGTTTAGGTTCAGTAATTTTACTCTAATGGCAAAGTATAGGTCCTTTTCTATGCAATTAAACTGAAATAACTGAACATAAACATAGGAGCCTGATAAAAATGCTAACTTTAGAAGGAAATTTCAAGGACGGCACTTAGAGGCTTTTGGGATTTTTGAACTCTTATATATATCTATATATATATCTATATATATATATTATATATATATATACCGTATAATCATTAATAAATAATAATTAACACTTTTATTTTAAGGGGGTCATATGATGTTGCTAAAAAAAAAAACATTATTTTGTGTAATGAAATGTGTTCATGCGGTTTAAAGTTCAAAAAACACATTATTTCCACATATTGTACATTATTGTTTCTACTCTATGCACTGCCTTTCTGAAATGCGTCGATTTTCAAAGCTCATCATTCTGAAAAGCGAGGTGTGCTCTGATGGCCAGCTACCAGTGCGTTGTGATTGTCCGAATACCTCAAGCGTAGGGATGTAACGATTAACTGTGAGCCGGTTGAAAATCTATTTAAATATGTGACGATTCAAATCGTTTGAGATGCTAAACAAATCGCGATTCAATTAGGGGAAGGAGTTGAATGAATATATGTCTGAAGGGAACTGACTGTCTTTAGAAAAAGTTTAGATGGTATTTTCTTGTCATCTTGCCTCTATATAATGCATATTAAAGTAGTGTTCATAAGCGCCACCTGCTGGCAGGAGTGAATTCTAGATCCGAAGCGGATATCATTCCTCTTTTGGAAGGCCAAACAAAGTAGTTTTGCTTTCACAACGAAGCACACAGCGTCTCCCCGACATGGCGGCGGCAGCAACAATACTACAGCGAGAATAAAAGTTACGCCTTCTTTCTTTGCGTGAACTTTGGGCAGCGTTATGCAAATCTTCCCACATCGTGACGGAGGACTGTGGGGGGGTGTTAGAACGAGACGTTTTAGGTAGGCGTGGTTGATTCTTTACTTTTATAAAGAATATCTCTTTGGATTTGAGACTTTAGTCTTTGCAACTGTACAGATCTTCTTTATGCACCAAGAGCTTGTAACACTCTAAAGAGAAAGAAAAAATTGAAATCACATCATATTTTAACAATGATCTGAATTTTTAATATTTTTGCGAAATCTATTTTCCAAACTTTCCAAAAGTTTAATACAGCATTAAAGTGTGACGTTTTCAGAGGAGTGAACATGGTAATGAATGATTCATGTGTGCCATTGACCTGAGTTTGAATCTCACTCAGTCCTTCAGATTTAATTGCATCTAGTAGGCATAACTAAATGAATTTAAGCTTCTGAAAACTAACCCAAATCCATTTAAAAAGGTTATTTTGGTTGAAAAGGCCTAATTGCAAAGAAGACTTCTCTTCAGTTTAATTAAGTTATTTTTTTGAGTGCTTATAAACACTTTGAATGCTTCATGGATATGTTACGCAGTAACAGACTGACCTCTGTGCAGCCTGTGATCAGCGATCTGACCTTCATTATCATATCATACCTTGCTCGGCTTGACTGTATTGAGCGGGTTAGCATTTGACAGTGCTACTCCAATAGGTCAGTGCTGAAGTGCAGATGGATTACCGTAGTGGAGCGTTATTGATTTCACTGCATTATAATGCCATAGCCAGAATGACATTCTTGGCCGTAATTTGACCGTGATGTGGCAGATCACTCAATAGATCTTAGACGAATTTGCAGGCATGACATCACATCCCAATGCATCTCTTTACCCAGAAATTTTAACAACTCCCTGCAAACTAAAATAGGAAATTCATACCCAAAACACTGTATTTTCAGCATTTGTTTTTGCACGTCGTGTCTCTTGCACACATAAGAAAATATTTGCTTATAGGATGTAAATTAATGTTGTTTTTCGGAGTTCATAATCTCGTGGATGACTTGTGTCCATGTGTCAGTAGAGATACGCTCAGCTCTTATTGAACTGATTGGAAATAATGTGCTCCTCGTGCAGGAGGTAACAATCCCAGCAAGAGGAAATGAGACAAATGATGAGGAACTAGGTGACAATGAGCAGACCACATCTCACCACGCGTTAGCTCCAGCATGAGCACGCTATTCTGAGTGCTGAGCAATTTATTTGCCGAGCGAGAAAATTGGATGCTTTATTGGGGTTGTTTTTCTCATTTTCTGATAAATATAATTTGGAAACTTATTTTCTCTTTAAGGCGGTGAAGTATTAATGGCAGAAGTTTCTATCACCTGTATTGTTTCTCTGCCGCATTCAGACTGTGTGATTGTAATGTGGTTAAATCAGACTTTTGAAATGAACTATGAATGAATTTTCCTTTGTCCTCAACCGCACCTTTGTCTGAATCATTAGCTGTCGTCTACTACTAAATTATGCCGGCGTAATTAACAAGAAATGCTCAGGAAATCCTGCATGGTCATTTTAATGAGGAGCACTGCCAAAAAACATATTTATAATCAGTGCTTTTGTCTCGTTTTTCAGTAAAAATGCACATTGTCGGAGTCCTGGCGCAGATTTGCTACACTGTTGTGCACATGTCATGGGGAACTATGGGTCATGTCTTGGTCCTCTGTCTTTCTCCCTGTTGTTTCTCCCGTTCATCCTACAAAAAAAGCCAGTGAATAATATATAAGTGATGTTTATGCATCATAAAACAAGTTAACAAGGTTTTCCAAATTGAGAGCTTGGGGTCTGTGGAAATGTTCAGTAATAAAACAAAATGTTAAAATGTACAGAATTTGTCAATTATTGCTTGCTCTGTTTTCTAAACACCGTACAAAAAGAATGGGATTTATCCATTTTTATTTTTCTATTTACATTCGTAATTTTATATTTCTCTTCAGGTTTATTTTACATCTAACAGTTCTGGTGAGTAGAAAAAGATACAGTGTCAATCTAAATATTAGAAACTTTAGAAGCTAAACATTTTCCATATAATATTTTTTCTCACATTAATATCACATCTTAATACCCACCTGAGGACAAATAGCCTACACGTGTTTTGATTGTGTGCAGCGAGGAGGACCCGGAGAAAGAGGATTAATTTCATGTTTTTAGCTGGAAGGTAGGCGTCATAGTTTAATACAAGAAAATAAAAGGACGTAGAGACAGTGGACGGAGCAGCCACATACTGTAAATAGTTATATCAATATAAAATGATTTACAAGATAAACATAACCGGGTTGTTATTTGCATGATATAAAGCAAAAAAAGGAATTTTCAGCATCAGTACTCCAGTCTTTAGTCTCACATGATCCTTCAGAAATCAGTTAAGAGTCTGGATTCAAGAGCTTATCTCAATTTGAAAAAAAGTTGTGCAATGCGTTAATATTTGTGGGAAACTGGAACTTTTTGTGATATAGAAAGAAGAAACAAGGCAAAAAAAATCAACATGAATGACATTATTCAAATAGAAAATTTTGTACAAAGTTAAATGTTTCATTTGATCAATTTAAGCATCCTTGGAATAAACAGCATTACATTCTTGTTTCAAAAATAATAATAAAAAAAATCTGCCTGACCTCAAAACTTTGAACCGTAGATATGAAAATATGCTACAGGTTTGCAGAATTTAATGAATAAGAATATCATTATCCTTAAGTAAGGAGAAACGGGACTGGAGTTTTTTGTTGTCTGGGAACAAAAAGAAATAGCTGGAGGGCAAGTTTAGCAATTTTTTTATGATCTAGATTTCTCACCTTCTGTGTTCTCTTCGCAGGAACTTCTACTACATCACGCTGTTGCGGGACCCCGTGTTGCGTTACCTGAGCGAGTGGAAGCACGTGCAGCGCGGCGCCACGTGGAAGACGGCACTGCACATGTGTGACGGCCGTCCTCCCACTCCAGACGAGCTGCCGGCCTGCTACAGCAGCGAAGACTGGACCGGCGTGTCTCTGGAGGAGTTCATGGCCTGTCCCTCGAACCTGGCCAACAACCGGCAGACTCGCATGCTGGCCGATCTTAGCCTGGTGGGCTGCTACAACCTGTCCTCCATGAGCGAAGAACGGCGTGCCGAGCTGCTCCTCAGCAGTGCCAAGCGCAACCTGCTTCACATGGCATTCTTCGGCCTAACTGAGTTCCAGCGCAAAACACAGTTCCTTTTTGAGAGGACGTTCGGCTTGCACTTTATCACCGCCTTCACTCAGATTAATGGGACGCGGGCGGCCGGCGTCACTGTTGGAACTACCGTCTCCACGTCCCAGATTGAGTCGCCTATGGCGTGGAGGTAGCAACGCGTAGCACGCTAGTGTACGGATATGCGCTTGGTCCGAAGCTTTTCCTTTTACACACGTGCGCGTGCTCCAGTACTGCACTATTTATGAAGCGAGCCCCCCCCGCTTTGGCAGCAGGAGGAGAGAGAGAGGAAACGACAGCAACGCAGGAGAATGAAGGAACAGAAAGCTTCACAGATTCAACAACAGGAGGACGATGAACGAAAAGACGCAGAGTTAACTGGGGTGACGGAGGACTACAGCAGTCAGGTGGTGAGGTGGTGATGCTGTGCTCTGGCTATGTTCAGAATAACATACTAACATGCTACTCTTACTATCTTGGTATATAGTATATAGTATGCATACTGTGCAGAATATGCAGTGCGCCTACTATACACTTAAAAACAGATTTCCCAGTGAACCCTTTATTTTTTAAAAAAGGTTCTCAGCTGTTTTCTCTTTCACATAACTCAACACTTCACCAAAATTGCATGTTGTGTTGAAGTAAACAAAAATGTCTTTAAAATGAAACAGGTAAATTTGTTAATATAACTACATGAACCAATAACCATCTTAAAATAAAGGTTCTTTATTGGCATCTATGGTTCTATGAAGAACCTTTAACATTCATGGAAATTTTCTGTTCCACAAAAGGTTCTTTATAGTGGAAAATGCTATTTGGATTTTTAAAATGTTCTTCGCACTAAGAAAAAAAAAGGTTCTTTTAAGAAAAAGGTTAAGTGAAAGGTTCTTTGAGAAAGCAAAAATGGTTCTTCTATTGCATCGCTTGAAGAACCATTTGAAGAACCTTTATTTTTAAGAGCGTGCAAATTTATTAACATGGCGCACGCTGAAATGGAAGATCCAGTTAGATGGAGCAAAACAAATGTGGAAGGTAAGGTTTTTTTTTACTTGACAAATGTGGTGCAATGGCCAAATATGTCCATCTGATGCATGTTTACATAGCTCAGTCATTTAAAAATAACACAGATGGAGCACAAAAACACATCGTGTGAATGGGCTCAAAGCAGTATGTGCTTCACCTGCATTAAGTGAGCATCATCTCCACATACTTGGCACTGATGTGTGCTTGTTTGTCACTCTAAAACTTTCTTAGACTATTTATTTTGCTGTCCCAACCATGCATCATTATGTAGTTGCAGTTTAACCATGTTAAGATGAAATAGTCAGAAAAAAATTCATTTTTGAAATGAGAGAGTTTATTTATGGAACAGGTTTAACATGATTTTTCTAAAAAAAAAAGTATCTATGGATGATCAAGTTAGTCTTTCAAGTAATGCCTTTTTGCATATCAAATATGAAACAGCAGGCTTTATAGGGTTAGTATTTGTATTTAGCTTTGTTTCCACCACTCAAACTCCCTTGAATTGCAGCTCACCAGTTGAGAACCACTGCAAGGAATGAGGTTATCCCACAGTGCAATATGCTCAACCTGACCTTCTTTTCCCAGAGTGATCAATGAAACAGAAGTAAGATTAGCTGTGATTTTCAGTTGGTATGCACAATATATCGGTACCATAACAGTTTGCCGATATTAAGGATTTTTGTCATTTAATTTATTGGGTTTTTACATTTAGATTACCATTGGAAGGTGATTGTGATGACCAAATCCCATATCAAAACTCAAAATATGTCATTTCCATAATGTCATGGTAATCCTAAATTTACACTTTTACAGTCACGTTATGGAAGCAAGAACAAGGCATAAAATGCTCTACAACAGTACCATCCTTCCCACAAAAAAACATTTACCACAGTTTTCATAGGTAGAATGCAAAATGTTTCAATACAAGCATTTCAGTCAAATGTAATTTATGCAATATTTCAAACCTTTAACCCACGGGAGAAAATCAACCCACCAAAATAGTTTAAAAACAGTCCAATTCCGTGGGAAAAAATGCGGATTTGGCAACCCTAACTTACATCCAGCACAATATTGACTCCCCGACATGCGATAATTAATCTATATTCAATATTAAGAATGTTTGCGGGAGAGTGATTAAGAAAACAGTCCCACACAAGGCTTTAATACAAAAACGCATACAATGAATTGCGACTGTAGAAAGCAAAAGCCGAATCCCGGACGTTTTGGGTGATTTAGAAATCCCGGCCGGACGCAATTTTTTAGATCCAAAAAAATGAGACGTATGGTCACCTGATTTATCGTCAAACCGGTAACCATTTCATCCCTAGTTTCCATTCACCACTATAGAAGTTTACCCAACTATGATTACCAGAAGCACAGAAATGTGAAAAAGGCTACTTAGCACTGTTAAATGCAGTAATTAACAAATCTCAAAATTAATATCCATTTCCATACTGTATGTTATAATGTTGTGATGCCTAAAGGTGCTGTATGTAATTTTTGTACTAAAACTGTACTAAAACCAAAAACTACCATGTTTACAGATATATAAGAAACATGAAAAGCAATTCTACAGCCAGTCTACTTTGAAATGTGTGTTCAATGTCGGAATGTCTGTTTTTGTTTTGGTCTGTGTGATTCCACCCACAGCCGATTTACCAGATAGCATTTTGAAACTCCGGGTTGCAGTTGGCTGAAAACACAGCGTAATGAAGCCGTAGAAGCCAGCAAATGCACTGGATCAGAGATCGCAGATTCTGCCCAACCTAAAAACCTCAGCATCCATCTAAAAAGCTCTATGACCACAGGCATGTTAAAACATTGATAAATCAACTCATCAGCTTACAGTACAAGGCTCGTCTCCTTCCATGGTCAATTGCGCTCCTGTTGAGTGTCCTCAATCTGGCAACCTGCATGAGTGTCAGTCAAGTCTGAAGAGGAGGCTCTGCAATATTTTGAATTAGCTGTCAATATTACATACTGCACCTTCAAATTCACTTGTTGCATTTAAAAGAAAAAAGTCTTTGGTGTAATATGTATATAATTTAGGTCAAATAGTATAGCGTTTTAATATCTTATCAGTATAATAAGTGTCAGAATTTCAATATCAGTGCATTCTTAAAGGGGTCATATGATGCAATTTAAATTATCTCAAGCCACCTGCCTCGATCAACTTATGCCCCCGTGTGTTTCGTTGTGAAAGCGAAACTACTTTGTTTGGCCTTCCAAAAGAGCACACAACTAGAAATCAGTGGTTAAGTTGTATTTACAACACTGTTCCAGAACAGTTCAACCCAAATATTCAGATGTGTGCAGCGCATTTTATGGAGGACTGTTTCCTGATCCTGGTAGAGTAGACTACAATGCCGGCTGTTCTGACTCACAGAATGTAAGTACGCTTTTTATATTTAAAGGATTTGCCACTGACGATTCAAACACGAGTTTTGAGCAGGGTAGAGTAGCGCTTGCTGTTTGTCATTTCTCCGATCACAAATGCAGACATGTTTTAATGTTTACGCGGCGCGATGCAATGCAACGCGTAAAAAGACCGTATAAGTCATTATAATCAGTAATTATGTCCCCACGGATGCAACAAATGCCTTGCTTCTAATGGGTTTGAATGTTTTTGTCTACAGCGGGGACAAGGCATCAACAGTATGGTAAGGGAAGTAACAGTTCCATCACACGCTTGAGGTATCCGGCGCCAATCACAACGCACCTGGAATAGTGGCCCAATCACGCCACCTCGCTTTCAGGACGAGAGCTTTGAACAACGACGGTTTTCGAAAGGGGATCAGGAGAAACATACCATGCCTACCATGTGGAACAAAAAATGTTGGTTTTTTCCCTCTAACCACCTCGACTAAACCACATTTCCCATCAAATCCCAAACTACGGTTCTTTTTTCGAACATAAGACCCTTCCATGTTACCCTCTACTTCCTCATTTTTTTTGGTTGCCACGGTTTCCACCTTTTTTCACCCAACCTGCAACACTGAATTTTGTTTCCAGTAATAAAGTGTCAGGACCGATTACTACGGCCCCCTTATCTTTAAAATGTGTATGTGTCAGATCTTTTCTGCGGTCCGTCGTCGCTAGCTCTATTCGCCCCTATGCTAGTTCGTTTCTCTCTCACTCTAACAGTTTCTCCTTTGTCTGTGGTCGTCACCCATTCTCTTTTCCTACCATTCCTTCCACACCTTCCCAGCCATCTACTTTCACCCCTTTCTCCCCCTTCCCCCTTTTTTTATCTTCTTTTTTCCACACCCCCCACTCGACACTTTTTTAGCATCTGCCCCCGAGGCGCCCACGCGCGTGCGCGAGGGACCCCCAGGTCTGAGAGAGGCGATCGGGCGGTAGGAGAGAGCACCTCGACGCACGGGCGGACGCGCGACTGAATAGCAAAGGTAGAGAAATTAAGAGGAGAATACAGTGAAGTACTCCATGACAACTGGTTTATCAGCCGATGTTTGCAGGGAATGATACGTACCACCCGTTATTTCAATGGTACTGTCTTTGGACTAAGTTTTGGAACGAAAAGTAGAACAAATAAGGGCCATTGTCCTTACCATAAGTGCCAACGGCCACGAAGACAGAAAAGGGTCGTGACAGACCAAATTAATGGCATCTACTGAATATGTCTTTGTCTGTCTTGCAGGCGTACGACCTCCATCTTGTAACGTGGGGAGACGGACAGAGATGGCGCTCTCCCATTGTCACCGCCGACGCTGATGAAGGGCGCCTGCGGAAGACGTTATTGCCGAACAGGGGCTGCGCTCGCCGTGCTAGGGTCGACACACCTGGCACGTCGGCACCCCCGGGCGTGTAAACGAAAAGGGTAGTGAGCAGACCGCTGGTAGCATCGCTAGTGAAGTCAAAGATTTATTACGAAGGGCTACGCAGTACAAAGGCATAATCTCTTTCCGCAGAACTAGGTCAGCGACAGCCACCAGGTCAGGCTACGCTGCTTCTCTGATTCTGACTCGCTCGGGCCGATAAGCGTCGACCGGATTCTTCCATCCGATTCTACAACGCTAAGAGATCAACAGGCTTATTTCGTTAAGTTCTTGAGATATCATATCAGCAGCCGTGGTTACCGCTTGCTGTGCAGATTAGAGATATTTTTAGTTGCTATCTTGTCTGATTTTTTTATGCGGTTTCTCTTTAAACATTCCAGATGACAGAAACTCTCTGTGTGTGTGTGTGGACGGGCAGAGGGTCTGGGCATGCAGAAATGTGTGGTCTCTGGTGAGCTGTATGTGGTCATGCTCAGACGAGCTGTTGAGCTGTTGTGAGCTTCCATCCTCACAGCTCTAATCTCCTGAAACCTCGAGAAATGGGCTCCCAAAATAGACAGCAGAAGCGAGCTCTGAAACAAAATTAAGGCTGATGAAAGGAAAATGAAATTTTGAATGAGGAAATCCAACAGCTCTGTCAATTCAACAGCAGTGTGTGATATCTTTACTGTATGTAAATATATGCATGGTGTAGCTTTAAGGTTTGTTTCCGCTGGAAATACTGGAACAGGCAAAGCTACATTCAAAGGGAGAGTCTATACTTTCAGCCATAATAATCCATATGTTGTTTAAAAGTTGGGTTGGTGTGATTGTTTTATGTTTTTTTTTAAAAAAAGTCTCTGCTCTTCTATGCTCACCAAGTCTGCTTTTTAGAGCAGCGCTGGATGAAAAAGTAGCAGTAAACAATATGGCTGAGTAGTGGAAATATAATCCAATTTAAAATAGTGTTTATCATTGAATAACTTTTAAAAAGTAATTCTTCCGACTAAAGTGGAATTGAAAACAGAAATTACCGAAGTGTAAAGCAAAACATAACCGTAAAAGTATCATAAAAATAGTCCTAGGACTGTGCACTTGTGATGATACTAAGAATCAGCATAGTGAGTGGTCACTAAACCGCTTCAACCACTTGCCAAATGCACAAACCCAATCCCATTCAGAGGACACTGCAGTAAAGAAGAGGATGTGCTCATGAATATGGACAGCAGGATGTGGCCTTTCTGTGGCGACCCGCAGACTCACAGGCAGTACTCACAGCCTGTTCTTGTGGAGAGAGCGAGAGGTCGTGGCGCATGGGGTGAATTTGTCAGCAATGCTGCAGTTGAACCCACGTTCTTACTCAGAAAACATTCATAGTGTGTTAGGAGATTTCTAAGATCAAAAAAATATAAAAAACAAAAAGCCACGTTGCTCAACTGTACATTTACCACAAATGTCATTTCCTAATTTTACAAGTTCAAAGGGGACATGATACGTGGATATCTGTCGGTTTTTTACTGGTGGAAAAAAGTTGTAAGAATAAAATGAAGAGAAAATAACAAGAAAAGTCTCCCGTTAGTATGTAACATGGTTCAATGAGAAGGGAAACGAGGACACCGCGGTATCGGGGTGCTAAAGGGAAGAATACGAGGATGCAGTGTGAAGCTATGCCGAAAAGGGAAGAAGTTCAGGTATGCTGTTAACATGGCTCGCCTGAGAACGGGGAAGAGAGCACTGCGTCATTCTCGTTTCCTTATAGCGACCCCTGAGAGGACGCAGTTCAAAGTTACCGAAGAGGGAATGACGATTGCAGTCTGCGTCGTCTAATTTTCAAGACCTTTTACATTTTTTCGTGTCATTCAATATGCTACTTTTAAAAGGTATGTAGTAATACAGACACATAGAAAACAATATAACAGTGACAAAACCAAAAACTAAAATGAAAATGCAAAAAGTAAAAATAAAAACTATAATAGTATCTTAATGACACTAAAATAACACTGGCTACTTGCCACTTCTTTGTAATTTATTGTGCAATTAGCAATTTCTGAGTATAATTGTTTACACCAAATCTTTGCCCGGTATTTACTTCATAGAAATATCATACAAAATTAAAAATAAATACAGCGATTAAAGATAGGCCATAATATAATATATACTCATACGTTTTCTATTATTCTTGAATATTTATATAAATAATAGGCTAAATGCATTTAGGTTTTAGAGAAATGGGTGATGGATATTTATGTTTATTATAAAATCAATAATTTTATATAGAAATACATAATAGCCTATGTAAAACATATACAGAGTAATTTGACATAAGTAATACAGCAGAAATGTGCATGTACCAAAACAGTACCATATTTATTTGTGCTGAAAATTTTTAGATGCGATAACGACCCTGGTATCCTGTCGTTTTCGGCAAAGGGGGTGCATGAGGGGCAGCGATAAATACACTCCACTCCACCGTGTGTGAGGAACAGAAACACACCAGTCAGTTTGAGACTGTGTGGGAACAGCATGTCCAGATTGTCATCCTCACACACTTTGGCATTTTCCCTTGGCAAATCTATAAATGCAATTAATGAGCCTCACACTGTGGCTTTTTGTGCTGCGACAGGCAGCAATCTATCCTGATGACTTATGCATTGTTCCGTTTGCTTCCAGCAACACCAGACACGTATCCCTAATTAAATTTTCACCTGCTCAGAAAGATGGATGCAGAAGATATCACCTTTCCAGCTACAGAAGACTGAAATAGCCACCTAATTTGCTCCCTCTCTGCTTTCCACGGCACCATGTGGGAAGCTCGGGCGATTTTCTGAGTCAGAAGATGGTGAAACGTCAGTAAAGTTAGATGAACACAGCAAAAAAGTGGGAAACTTTCCCTAACATTGGTAGACAAGGCATAGAACGGTTTTGCATTTACATTGCACCAAAAATACGCGAGTGGTGTAAGGACCTTGCCGTTGACTATTTGGGAAATGATTTAATCAATCATTTTCTAAATAAGCCAAGGCAAGTTCCTTCTATTAAATCCCTGCTGAGTTCATTAGAAAGTCATGAAGACAAATCTAATGAGATAGGCCTTCAAAATATTGACTTGCACAATGCTCGTGGATCTGTGATGTTTAAATAACCAACTCGTGCTCTCCTCTTTTGCTACATCTTAATGACTCCCGCAGGGCTGTGTCGCTGGTTTGACTGCTCTGCTGATCCAGGAACAGTCTGAGGAGCAGGAACAAACTGCACTGGCCTGTCTGTCTGTCCAAATTAAAATCTCAATTCATCAGCGTGCCTGCCTCACTTACTACCTCAAAATACCTGCCAGTCTCACAAGTGTGCAAACCTAAACGCTCTGTGGGGAATATGTTGAGCAGAAAACCAATAAATGACTGGCGAGACAGACTTTTATAGACTTCTTGTATAGTCAAAGATATGCTCAGTTATTTATTATTTGGATGTAATATGGTCATTACTTTTGTGGATATCATGTTTTGACATATTTAGCTGTTTCTGTGTGAGTGAGGTTTTTATGTTGGGGTGGAATCAGAAGTGTTAGCTGGAAATTGGTTCAGAATCAAATTGTGTCTCATGTGCATTGATTCCATATTCCATTTAAGATACTATTTTCCTAGCATTTATTCACATGGCTTTCTACACAAAATGAGATCAAGAAAACCGAAAGTACATTCAAAAGCACCTCAAAAAACACTTACACAATAGTGTCCTTGTTCTGTTAATTGCATATTAAAAAAAATAAATAAAAAATCACAGAAAATGCAAATGTATGTGCAAATATTTTTTCTTTGCAAATCTCTTGTAACTGTTCTGCCTTCTGATGAATTAAAAAAAAACAGGAGGCAGTTTGTCTACTTGTGATTTTTTTTATTGTGTATGAAATGTTTACTTATTACATATTCACCTTAAAATACTGTTTATCTAAACAGTACTTATTTACCTAATTCACATGGCTCTCTACACAAACAGAGATAAAGCAGAATTCTATATTTACTGAACAGTCGTTTCAAAGCAGCTTAAATTAGGTCTATTTTGATTATTATTATTAATTTTTATTCTTTTGTCTTGAGAATAATTTCCACTGACATATCTTGCACAATAATACCATGTTGATTCTGTTTTCATGTACATGTTGACTTTACAATTTGCTCTACTTGGCAGGACCACATGGGAATCCTTTAAGCCTACATGGAATAAAGTAAGGGAACTGAGAAGAGAGAATCCAGCCAATGACACTAATTTCCTTCAACAACAGCTGTGTGTAATGACAGAGTAATTTCATCAGAAATAAACGTAAATTAAATGTATAATAATTTTGAAATCTGGCTTTGGGTGATATTATTCTTTAAGTAGATTACATTTGTCACAATTATTTGTAAGTAACCTGGTGAACTGAATGGGATTCAAAAAATTATTATCCTTTCAAGTGACTAAAGAGCCATTACAAATTTAATGAGGGAACTTGCTGAATCAGAAAGTGGGAATATATGAAAAATGCCTATATATGTTAAAGAAAAATGTCATTTAATTTCACATAATTTTTTGTCATATAAAAAAATGAGGGAAGATCATTCAAATGAGAAATGTCAGCTCATAATCATGAAGAGGTGGAAGCTTTCATCTTCAAAACCAGAAAAATGAACACTATCTAAAAATACCACTGGACGGCGCTGCCTACCAAGAAACTGTTATGGCGGTATATTCATAACTGAATAAGAAAATTAATAGAGTAAACATCTACCTCAATAGAAGAATAAAAACATACGAAGGTCAGGGGTGATACAAAATAAAAAGTAAACGATAGGACATCTATTTACACAATAGCGTTCTTATTCTGTATGTATATATATATTAGGGCTGCACAATTAATCGAATTTCTTATCGCGATTACAATTACGATACCACAATTAGTCGTTCAAAGAGGCAATTAATCGTTCTAAGTCCACTTATTCTGAGTGCTTAAGATGTGTTTTTTTCTTTCTGCAAGTCATCTTAAAGGTTTTTCCATTGTTTTAATTTTAGTATAACATTATAATACCATTCACTTTTTTATAATTTAAAGAAGAAACCAATCCAATGTACAGTTGACATTTGAGCCTTAATGCTATAGAAAAGCAATAAAGGTTTTTCAGTTTGAGTGTTTTCAGCTTTCAGCTCAGTTTATTTCATATAAAAATATGGCATGCAGTTGCTTCAAAAATCATTCAATGTAAATTGTGATAATCATAATAATAATCGCAATTACAATTTCAAGGGAATAATAGACAATTATGATTTTTGTCATAATCGTGCTGCCAATATATAATATATTATATTAAAATACATCCAATTCACAGAATATGGAAATGCATGTAAAAACTTTTTTGTGTCTGTTCCACATTCTGTGAAATTAAAAAACAAACAACATTTTTTTCAGACACATGCTCAATGAGGCAGTTTGTCACAGTGTAACGAGGCAACATTTCAGTCAACACCTTGTCTTTTTTGAAAAATATTGACAATATAAACTTCAGCTTATAATTTTTTCATTTTCTAGCTGTCAACCTGGCAGTATTTCAGCACCGTGGACAGCTCAAAACAATAGACCTGTGTTAGGACAAAAAGTAGCTGTCTCTGAAGACTCAACTAGCACTAAAAAAACCTCAACAGTTTTAAGTTTACAGGAGTTTTTGAAGATTACAAAGGCCACAGCAGGCAAGGTGAGCTGCCAGAAGGTGAGAATGAATCCCTATAAATCATTATCGGTGAGAAACACATTGAGGTTTTCCTTTCCTGAGGGAATTCTTCAAAGAGAAACCTTTTCACTGAGCACAGGCACACATTCATGAGGCAGAGCGTTCTGGAGTGCATCTTTGAGAATGAAAAAGCTTGTTATGTCAGCCTTGCCTCACTAACTTCAGCAGACAACCGTACATCAAAGACTGCAAATGCTCAATTACTGAGGAAACACTGCGAGTTACAAAAATGTTCAGATATTCCAACCTAAGATGTTTTCTTTATGTGAACCTTGATCATTTCTAGTTGTGTTTTTAATTATATACAATAAGAAAGTGGCACTGTAATACTCCAATATATTGTACAATATTCTCCTTTTTGAGTTTATGGGATGAGATTCTCAGAAACGATTAATTCAAGATTACTCCAGTCTGATCTGACTTGATTGACTTAATTTATTATGCAAATCAAACTCCATCTAAAGACACCACTCAGGACCACTAATGCACTTATTATGTTTGTTGTGGTATTAATTACCCATTTTAGACATCATGCTGATGACTTTAGAGTCTCAGCAATCCACATGCAATTCTTTTTTTATATATTTCATTTTTTGCTCTTTATATCAAACTAATGCACCATGATGCCTCCAGCAGAAAAATATAAAAAATAAGACTAATTCTTCAGAGATTTAGAAACACAAGTCAAAACATTGTTTCTCTCTTAAGTGAAGATCAATGCAAAAAATTGTTCATCTCTCCTCAGGTTGCAATGACAAGACTGAGCTTATAAAAATGGATTGTGGTTGGTGAAGGTAAGACTCCCATGGAGAATGGACAGACATAAAGATGAGAAGGACAGACAGGACCAGTTCTCATTTGGACAGCAGCAGAAGCTCCAAACCTTCTCTTCTCATGTTCCTCAGGTCACTTGCCACACAATAGACAGAGAAAAAGCTGTTTCAAAAAGAGCCTTTCAAAGTCACAGAGTCCAATGTCATAGTTTGTGTCCATTGTGTGTGAGGGACGTGTTAGTGGAGTGTCAGCACCGAATTATCTGGACTGATAGGATATATTCTCTCATCAGTGTGGGAGGCAGAGCAGGTCCTTCAGTGTCCCAGTCTGCACATCTTGTTTTATTCATATACGCGCCGTGTCGGGCGTGGGACATTCTGGACATTGCTTACGTTCATTTCTTAATGAAAAAAATATCGGACGCTGTTGTCACATGGATATAAAAAATTCATCCTCATCATGACTCAATTGGGATATGAAGGATGAAATGTTTCCCATTTATACATGGACACGTTTAAGAACAAGTTAAGTGTCTGAGGAAAATAAAAAGTTTGTTAAACACTGAGGTTCGTTGTCCATATTTCTGTTTTCTTGCTTGAAGAGACCAAAGTCAGCCTTAATAAGACACATTTGTGTGTGTGTGTGTGTGGTGTAGATGTGTGGGGTGTGTGGTGTGTGTGTGTGTGTTCGAGGCACACGGTGGAGTGTGAACTGTGATGTGGTACTGACGACTTTCGTTAGCCAAATGAAGCTCCTTCACTACAAACTGCACTTTTGCAAAGAAAGGTTTTATGTGTTTCTGCATGACTTCTTGTCATCTTAACCAGCGTTAAGGTACCTTGAATTTCAGTTAAGGGTCTCAGAAGCCTCATAATAGAATATGAATGAAGTTTGTCTTGATCCCTGAGACGATCTATGAAAGAATTAACACAGTAAGATCACACTTTATCTCTGGCTATGGTTTCTTCACTGACTCCACCATCCTGATTCCCTTATTGAGTTTGATTCATCCTGCCATCACAATGAACATAATGGACCATGTTTATTTTCTACAAAATTGCGTCAGAAAGAAGGTTTTTCAAGCCTTTAAAGGGGTCATATGATGTTGCTAAAAAGAACATAATTTGGTGTCATGAAATGTGTTTATGCGGTTTAAGGTTTAAAAAACCACATTATTTTCCACATACTGAACATTGTTTCTCCTTTATGCCCTGCCTTTCTGAAACACGTCGATTTTTACAAAGCTCATTGGACTGAAAAGCGAGGTGTGCTCTGATTGGCCAGCTATCCAGTGCGCTGTGATTGGCCGAATACCTCAAGCGTGTGCCGGAAAGGTTACGCCCCTCACCTTACTGTTGCTGCCGTGTCCGGCCGGTAGCGAAGAGACAAAACATTAAAAACCCATTATAACGAGGCATTTTTCTTTTTACGCATTGCATCGCGCCGCACCGCGTAAACATAAAACCATGTCTGCATTTGTGATCAGAGAAATGAAAAAAAACAAGTGCTACTCTACACTGCCCAAAAAACTCATGTTTGAATCGTCAATGGCAAATTCTTTAAATATAAAAAAACGTACTTACAGTCTGTGAGTCAGAACCAGCCGGCATTGTAGTCGACTCTACCAGGATTCAGTAAACAGTCCTCCATAAAATGGGCTGCACATCTGAATATTTGGTTTGAAACTGTTCTGGAACAGTGTGTAAATACAACTTAACCACTGATTTTTAGTCATGTCCATTTTTGGAAAGCCAAACAAAGTAGTTTCGCTTGCATAACGAAACACACGGCCGGGCTAGAGTGAGCGGAAGGCTTGAGAGGCGCGGCCGGAAGATTCGACAAGGAGGATTGCGGAAACCACATGTGATGGACCCCGGGCTGGACTCTGCTTTGTCCACGGTGAAAGCCAATCCGGCGATCCACTGTGTGAAGTTGATTTATTTCCTCAGCGACCGGCACGGATCAGCTCCAGGCATGAAGAAGTGGATATCGTCCTCTTTTGTAAGGCAAACAAAGTAGTTTCGCTTTCACAAGACAGCGAGAGAATAAAAGCGGGGTAGAACGAGCCGTTTTAGGTAGGGTGGTTGACTCTTAAAGAATATTTCGCTTTGGATTTTAGACTTTAGTCTTTGCAAATTTACAGTTCTTCTTTATGCACCAAGAGCTTTTAACACTCCAAAGAGAAAGGAAAAAATTAAATCGCATCAAATTTCAGGAGTTCGCACTAACATGTAATATAATTGAGCAATTAGTAGCATATTTGGCGTGCTGTCCAGAGGTTCGGGCTCAGGATAGAGCCCGAACCCAGAGAACCCCCCATCCCAAGAATGGGATGAAATTAGATTAAGAGTGAGGTGTTGGGGTGGAGGCGGGATGCTGGAAAACTGTCCGTGAAGGAGGTAAGTTGGCGATATATATATATATATATATAGCTATATATTATATATATAGTCACGGGGGACGAGCACACGACAGACACAGGGGGTGTGGCGTAGGCGAGGCGGAGCTTTTCTTCACAAATAAAATCAAATATGGTTACAGGGAAAAGGGAATCAAGTGTCCAAAATTAACAGGGGATCTGGTGTCCTCGTTGTGCTGTGGGCTTCGTGCAGGGAAGGGCAGTGGGCAGGAAGGAAGGGTCCAGGTAAGGGGCGGAGTCCGGCGGCCGCACGCACTCCCCTCTCCCGTCCGCAACGCGAGGGGCGGCGGCTTTGTCCAGAGGCTGCATCCTTCTCGCCTTGGCCCCCGGCATGGGGAGGGGCTAGACGGACGGCATCCTGGCCCGACGGCCGTGTAACAAGTGCGGCCCTCGTCCGGTCCGCGGGTCCTGTAGCTCGCATCGGCGGCGGCACGGAGATCCCTCTATGCACCCCTCCTGGACCCACAAGGACACCAGCGTGCATGCACGGGGAAGAGACCGGTCTCCCGAGGAGAGGCGCGCTCGGCATTTAAACAGCGGCGGTGATGAGGCTCCATTCGGTTCAGGTGTGCCCCCCATCACACGCCGCCAGCCCTGGCTATTCCAGCGCCCCTCCTCTCTCACGCACCCACTCACGTCGGGAGCCTGGCGAAGGGCGGCGATTAAGGAACGGGGTGATGCTGATAATTAGGGGGAGGCAGGCGACTCGTCCACAATATATATCTAGATATATTGTATACGCGTATGTGTTTGTTAAGGTGATTAGCTGACGAGCTCCACATGGGCCAGACTGATTGATTGTTGTGCTACTCCCGCCCTTGTTAATAAAACATCATATAAAGCCCCATTTACACAGGAAAACGATTATAAAAATGTGTAAATTAGAAAATATTATTACAAACATTTAGAAAATATGTACTTTCTATTAAGTTCATTTTTCTTCTCACATTGAGAGTACTGTTAGGTATTTTTAATATGACATATACAACTTGAAGAGAAACAGAACTATGGCTGTGAAGAAAATAAATTAATTTGTGATTAATCACATGATTTCACTAGTCAGCCTGAAATAGTAATAGTGTATATTTATTTATTATTATTATTATTATTTACAGGTTCTTACAATACCCAGTGACCCAAAATCTTTTCTTTCATGTGGAGAAGATGGAACAGTTCGATGGTTTGATGTCAGATTAAAAAATGGCTGTGACAAAAGCAGCTGCAAAGATGTATGGACCAGTTTCTTTTTGTAAATATAGTAAACAATGTCATGCTGTACTGAGACACATTTGATTATATTTATTTATGCTGTTGTTTTTTTGTTACAACCAGGACATTTTGGTTAACTGTTGCAGGGCAGTCAGTTCTATGGCTGTTTCACCCACTGTGCCATATTACCTTGCCCTGGGCTGCTCAGATAGTTCAGTCCACATATATGACAGGAGGATGCTGGGAACCATATCTGCAGGTATTCAAGCATTTAAAGTCAATGTGAAATCTCAATAGGTCCTATTACTAGTTCTGATGTGACTGATTGTGCATGTTATTCCAAAGAAAAATATGTCTTCGTAATCTTTAATCGAATATATACATCCAAAATATTACTTGCCATGCCTCTATGGATTTCACCAAGCCTTTTTTGCCCAACACCTTTTCCTTCATTCACCATTTTCACAATCTAATCAGTTATTATTGGATAAAATCATGTGCTTTTATTTCTTGAAAAATCCTTTTTCACTTGTAAATGCATTATATTATAAAAGTTTGTAAAAGCCATATCTTTAGTCTTTACAGTCTCTTCTCTATGTTTGTAATAGCAGCATAAGAATATTTTTATGCATGAAAAGCACATCTGACAATAGGAATAGCAGAAAGGCATGTCCTTAATTTTTTATTTGTTTAAATGCTTGATTTTAGATTTATTCATAGTCTTTTATAAATCATACTGTAACGTAGGAGGCGTAACAACGGAGTGGGAATCCATTTGCAGACTTTATTAAAAGAGAGCGTGGTCAAAACAGGCAGGTTCCAGAAACGGCAACCAGTAACAGCAGAGACCAGGCAAAAGAGTAATCCAGATAAACAAGCGATGGTCAGGGCAGGCAGCAAACGATCAAAAACAAGGAAATAATCCAGGATCAAAACACGATAATCAGGAAACCATGGGAACTCCAGCTAGAGATCGTGACACATACAGATCTTTATTTATTTATTTATTCTCTTCCCCCAGGATGCCGCTCTAGCAGTGGAACTACGGGTATATGTGTTCGTTTTGTGCCTCCTCACCTGGCTGGACGGTCCTGCCGTGTGACCTCACTGTGTTACAGCTCTGATGGCCGAGAAGTTCTCGCCAGCTTCTCTTCAGATTACATCTACCTGTTTGACCCTATAGATGACAAGGTGTCTAAATTAAAAGAATTGCCAAAAAACAATGGGGAGGGGGTAAGTCTGAGAAATAGTTTTAAAAATGTTTTGTATGTGCTTTAAATGAAGCTTTCCTGGTTTATTTGCTGGCGTTGTGCAAGTTCTGTGATTTCATTGCTCAAGTCAAACAGTGTTGAAATCATCTAAAGCACCATATCAATCAACACACATGATAACAGGGGATCTGTGTAAGGAACACACTGTACCAGGGGCTTATCCTTTTGTTTTCCCAGAATGCCTAGCGTGTTCTCAGCTGTGCGAGGCTGGGCAGAGCTTGCATGCCTTTCCCAAAAAAAGCATTAGAAGTTACATGACAAACTACTGTAGACAGAAATAAACCAGAAGTGCAGTATTTGTTAGTCCATTTCATTCTTTTTCATTTCATTTAATTCCTTTTCATTCTTTGACTTTACTGGGTAGTAGAGACCTATGGAAGCTTATTTCCACCACAGTATTAAATTTTTTTTTTTTAATCCGACTTTCTGTAAACTCACAATTGTTGCAAAATTCTGAGGAGAAAAATGTTAATTGTGACATAAACTCGCTTCTACGAAAAATGTCAGAATTATTATATACAGTACAGAGTTACTTTTTTAAAATTCTGTGGTGGAAACAAAAAATAATTGTCAGAGGTAAACCCAGAATTCAGATTAAAAAGTCAGAATTGTGCACAGTAAATTCAGATTTCTGAGAAAAAATGTCAGAATTTCAAGATTCTAATTACAAGATTGTAATTAATTGTAACTTGTAATTATGAGTTTATAACTTGCAGTTGCGAGAAATTTTGAGATAAGTCAGAATTGTAAAATTGTGATTAACTTTTTTAATTCCGTGGCGGACACTAGCTTCTATATAGGCCCCAGATTTTTAAAAAAGGTTTAAGGAGGGAGGGGGGTGACAATAAAAGTTTGAGAATGACTGCTTTACACAGACTGTTTAATACTGCTCAAAGGTGGCATGAATGCATTTACACAGTAATTACAACTGTATACTACTAGCAGCTAAAGTTGCTCAGAGAAGTTATAATTTAGTCTGACTTTTATTTGGCATGATGTCTTTACACTGAATTTTAAGTTGGCACAGAGCAGCCTTATCTTGGCTGTGTAAAGACACGGGTCATTGTCAGTGTTGCAGTTGCTGTGTGCTGACTGACTGTTGACGTCACCTTCAGCTGCTGCGCCCTCCAGTGAAGCGTCTGAGAATGAGAGGTTATTGGTCAGACATGGGTCCTCGTGCACGCCCAGAGAGCGAGAGGGAACGAGATGGTAAGAGGCACATCAACTCATGTCAGATGTTTGGAATACCCTCAGAACTAAACACAGAAAGCTGTAGAAAATATTAGATAACAGTTCATACAAAACTTGCCTATATGACATGCTTTCATTTGTGGGACACAAAAAAAGAAAGTTTGAAAGATTACTAGTCGTTCTACTCACTATGCACTTAATGGTTGCGAGCTTACATAAAGTGCATAAAGCACCATAAAAATATCATAAACAGGGTTTGTATGACTTGTCTGCTGTATTCCAAGTGTTCTGAATTCTTATTCAACTGAATTATTTCAGTGTTAGTCTTCCCCTCCAGTGAGCTGGTAACCACTGCGATCGGAACATTTAAATAAATTAACTGAATTCTAAAATTGAATTACTGCAGTTATGTTGTCTGCCACTTTAAATGCTCAAGCTCTTTAAAGTCAGGTGAGTTCTGATTGGCTGTCAATGTTTTATCATTTATTATCTAAAAAATCATTATGAAATTGATTCTAACTATATTGTTCCTCTGTGGTGTGGACTTCCTGATTTTCATAGAATTAGAATGGTTATTAAAACTTGAAAAGTATCGTCCTTGGTGTGAACAGGCCTTTATTCTACATAGATGCTTAATCGTGAACATAGTTTTTTTGTTGTTGTTATCAATCCAAACTAAATAAATAGTGAAATGTCTTTGTGTCTTGATCAGGAGAGTCCAGCTCCAGCGCATCACTGATGCAGAGAATGTCCAGAATGTTGTCCAGGTGGTACGAGGAAGCCCAGAATAACAGAGACCAACCCCACTCATGCACAAGAAGTGAGACTCAAGCTGCTTTCATCTACCTTGAATTCTCACTGTTATTAAAAATCTGAGTTCAAACATACTATTGTTTGTCAGGAAGTACCGCTCTTGAACGAGCACAAGCAGAGCCTAGTGCAGAGACATTGACCCACACACAAGACACAGCAGATCCCTGGTCACTTACTTCACAAGGTACATTGTGATCCTTATGTACTTTTAGAGTAGTATCTTTACAGATATGCTTGTGTGAACTACTACTTATAAGTAATAACAACAGTGGCACTCGCATTCTTAACCCTGTAAAGTCTGACATTTTGAAATGGAACATGTTATTGAACCTTTAGACAAATTATTTTATTATATATAAATATCAGCAGTTGCAGTTGATCAATGTTCAGTAGTTTTAAAGTAAGTAAATAAAAAAGTACGTTGCTTCAGTCTAGTAAATGTTAATCTTGAAATATTACTAGAAGTTATTATGCTTACGTTTACTTTATACAAATCTGTAAATTTCACAGCAAAAAAGACAAGACCTAAACCAAAACCTGAAGGTGAACAGTTCTATACTAAATTATACTAAAAGGCATTTTAATTGCTAAAACAGTAAGAACTATCAATCAAGAAGGTACGTAGTCGAACACGTTTTTCAGCTAATCTTTTTTTATCATGTTCATAATTTAGAGGCCTTATAAATTTGTGTATGAAAAACAATTCTGTTTAAAGGATACATACAGTAAAATTACAAAATGCATGGAATAAATGTACAAATAATCTAAATTACATGAATCATGATTCAACTTGATTTCATCCATGATTCCAGACGGGAGTGTTTCCTCAGAGTCTGTCAGCAGTGCCTCAGCAGAGCCTGTTCTTAGTCTGCACTACAGTCCAGAAGGCACCTCCACCAGCTCCATCACACTGGACTTCACCAGTCACTGGTTAGTATTCACTGCATCTGCTTTTGTGTTTTGACTGGTGGTCTGTCATTGTGTCTGTACGACTCATCTCTGACAGGACTGATGCTGGGCCAAGCTGTGGACATCCCAGTCGCAAAGGTATCAGTGGACAGGAAGGCAGTTCTGCAGAACCAAGCTCAGGACAGGCTGATCCAGGTTAGGCCGCTTGTAAATGCAGAGTGAATGTCAAGTCTACAGTCAAGTTTGTGAACTTGTTTGTCAACAGCTGAAGACACAAATAGACAAAATAGCACATCTGGATAGCCAACAGCAGACCAGGATGACAACAGTGAGGAGACCAACCACACGTCCTCAACAAACAACCATCCTCCACTCACACAGTGGTTCATATTATTAATACTTTTAGTTTTAGACATTACTGCAAAATAAACTCCTTCAGGGTGATACTTGTCTTGTGATCATCCTGTCAGGTTTTATTTTGTACAGTAAGCCTTTCATTATCAAATTGATTACAGAATGCCATTGTAATTTACCACTAACTTTTTAATTTTTTGGTCTGCTGCTTTCATATTAAATTTCAGGGGATCAGTGATCGGTGAATGGGTTCTGAGGTGAAATACTTACTGTACATACACTTCCGTTCAAAAGTTCTATATTATTAGAATATTATACAAAGAATATTATTAGACACATATGAATCTTACAAATACAGCTAATTATAAATATATATTATATAGATATATATATATATATATACACACAAAATACATTAAAATATACAATATTAAAAACATCAAAACTTTAATATTGTGGAATATTGTTACAATTCAAAATAACTGTCTATTTGAATATATTTTCAAATGTGATTCCCCCCGTGATGGTAAAGCTCAATTTGTCTATAGATGGCAAGAAATATTTGAATATTATTATATATATATAATATATATACACACAGACCCAACCCCCTGATAATAGACTGGTTTGAATATAGTCTTCATCTTTCTGGTAGGCGAACAGCAGCTGTTCAGATCCAGGAGATTTTCCGCCGAAGGAAAGAGCGGAAAGAGATGGCAGAGACACTCAATATCAATACCTGTTGCAAAAATGACCTATGAAGGCCACCATAACTCAAGGACAATGGTGAAGCCAACAATTTCATTTTCATATTTTTCATGTAAATATTCTCACATTTTATCACATAATATTTACCTCTCTTAAATATTTTTGATAATCAAGTAACTAAACACCAGGCAGTGTTTTGTAAAAAATAATCCATCCAAATTTTCTGTTTTAAAGCATCTCAGATGTTCTGGATTGCACACTGATTTTCTGTATTTCTTTAGACCAAAGAGGCGTGTTTTTGGGGTAATAACTTTGTGCTGAGCGGATCAGACTGTGGCCATATCTTCATATGGGACAGACATACAGGAGAGCATGTGATGCTGATGGAAGCTGATAATCATATCGTCAACAGTCTGCAACCTCATCCATATGAGCCATGTGAGTTCACCCAGTGTTTTTGTCCTAACATGAAGTTGAAACTGGGAATCCATTACATTACATCAAGTCAAGTCAAGTCTGCTTTATTGTCAATTCTTCCATATGTACAGTACATACACACAGAGAATTGAAATTGCGTTACTCTCAGACCCTGGGGGTCATACAGATAAAATAAATCCAGATTAAATACAAAATACAAAACTATAAAAATAATAACAAATAAGGTAAATGAAAATATATATATAAAGCAAAAGGCATATGGCAGATAGAGTGCAAAACCAGTAAAGTAAACAACAGTGCAGATATAGTGATTGTAGTGCAAAAAAATTATTTGTAGTGCAAAAGAGCTTATTTCAGACTGATTAAAGTGACAGTGTGTGTGTGTGTATTTGGGAGGGGGGAGTGGGAGAGTCCATTAGAGGGTCAGAGTTCAGTGGTGCGTGGGGCAAGAGAGGGGAGGGGGGGCAAGGTCGGGAGGGAGTTCAGCTTCCTGACAGCTTGATGGATGAAGCTGTCCTTCAGTCTGCTGGTCCTGGCCTGGAGACTCCGCAGTCTCCTCCCTGATGGCAGCAGACTGAAGAAGCTGTGTGTCGGGTGGGTGGGATCACCTGCAATGCAGAGGGCTTTTCGGGTGAGACAGGTGTTGTAAATGTCCTGAAGGGAGGCGAGAGAGGCACCAACGACCTTCTCAGCTGCTCTCACTATGCGTTAAAGTGTCTTGCAGCAGGACGCATTGCAGGCGCCATACCACACAGTGATGCAGCTGGTCAGGATGCTCTCGATGGTGCCTCTGTAGAAGGTGCACATGATGGGGGCCGGGGCTCTGGCTCTTCCCAGTTTGCGGAGGAAGTAGAGACGCTGCTGTGCTTTCTTGGCCAGTGCTGCGGTGTTGTCAGTCCAGGAGAGATCCTCTGTGATGTGCACACCCAGGAACTTGGTGCTGCTCACCCTCTCCACAGTCACACCATTGACGGTCAGAGGAGCATGCTGAGTGCGCACTCTCCTGAAGTCAACAACAATCTCCTTCGTCTTCTCCACATTCAGAGAGAGATTGTTGTCACTGCACCACCCGGCCAGGCGGCTCACCTCGCTCCTGTAGTTTGTCTCATCTCTGTTGCTAATGAGACCCACTACAGTCGTGTCATCCGCAAACTTAATAAGGAGGTTGGAGTTGTGTGACGGAGTGCAGTCGTGGGTCAGCAGAGTGAAGAGGAGGGGGCTCAGCACACATCCTTGGGGGGCCCCAGTGTTCAGTGTGATGGTGCTGGATGTGTTGCTGCCGACCCGTACTGCCTGAGGTCTTCCAGTCAGGAAGTCCAACAGCCAGTTGCACAGCGAAGTGTTGAGCCCCAGCTGGACCAGTTTGTGAATGAGCTGTTGAGGGATGATTGTGTTGAATGCTGAACTGAAGTCTATGAACAGCATTCTGACGTATGAAAACAGCATTCTGACGTATGAGAACAGCATTCTGACGTATGACATCTTGCCAAGCAGGCATGTTGTAATGGATTGAATGCGGTTTTAAAAATGTTTTAAGTTTAAATCCTCTCCATTTTTCAGTGAAATAGTATTTTACATTCTTAATTTTGCTTTAGTTCATAATTATAGATTCATCTGTCACAATACTTGCCTCCTCTGGAATTGATTATGATATTAAAATCTGGTCACCCATGGAGGAGTCTCCATCATTTAACAGAGTGTTGACAGAAGAGGTGGGTGAAGTCTAGTTTGTTCATTTATTTCTCTAAGTATGTTTATGCATGCAGTCAAAGATCATAAATGATCTAAATTCAGTCATGGACAACTTCCTGGTGTTAGTGGGCTGTGATTTGCTCGGAGTAAGTTGTCTGTCTCCCTCTGCAGGTAATTCTGCGCAATGAGCGGATGCTTGAAGAGACCTGAAACACCATCACAGTTCCAGTGTCCTTCATGCTGAGAATGCTGGTGTCTCTCAGCCACATCAGAACTGGTCTGATTAAACCCTTTATCATCCTCTGATTATGCTGTACGCATGATCACAGGATAATGCGCAGATCTTTTTTGTGCTGTTTGCAGATCGATCAGTCAGGAGAATGATGAATGAAAGTTATGAAGGTGCATGAATAGTATGTAAGATTTTCTCTACAGGATAAAATAAACCGTACCGACAACAAGAGGTTGGAAAGCGGCAGGCTGAAGACAAACTTATTGCTTGGCGTTAAGAGGTAGGGCTTCCGATAAAGGGTCAACACCACAAGCAGATTGCCCAGACAGACAAACAAGGCAATGGCTAATATGACGACAGACTCCATGACCCAGGCGCTGCAAATGCAAATGTCAGTGCAAATGTCTGTGGCGTTCCCCAGTAAGCTTTCATTGCTGCTGGTGTTCATGGTAAACACGCTATGTCATCCAAATGCAGACCAAGCATATGTTTGCAGAGGCTGGAGATCCATTGCTTGATCATCTCTCAAAGATGTCTAAGAAAGTTAAAAACATAGTTGGTTATGATTGTTGAAGTATACGTTCATTCAAAAACTCCTGTGCATTTAGTAAAGCTGAATGGGGACTGAAGCAGTCAATCTCAAAAAATTCAAAAACACCATAAAAGGCAATTCTGTTACTTATGATAAGAATGTCACATTTTTTAAATATATATTTTGAAACAACCTGTGACTTATATTTCAGAGGGACTTATATGATCAAACTGCATTTGTGCTGAATGATGAGATGTACATGAACCCAGTTTTTTTTGTATAGAGCATTTCCCACATGCCAGTATTTCACTGTTGCCGTTTATAGTAATAGTTGTTTATATTGAATGCCACTATAATGTAATGTTTATATTTTAACACTATTTTTGCTCATAATACCATAGTTTATATAGATACATTCAATATATTTACACAGGCTATACATTGTTTGGGGGACAATATTTGGCAGGATGTAGAAAAACTTTGGAAAAAGTACTGAAAATAAGTTTTGCTTTTTTTTATTCAATTAATTGAATACATAATTGGCAGATTAATCAGTTATAATAATAGTTGCAGCCTTAACCCCAAACCTTCTGAAGCCATATGATGAAGCTTTGTTCATAAAACATGGCATAGAGAGTTATTTTGAGTTATGGATTACTTTTAAGATAACTTTTTTTTTGTTTATCCACAGCCACTTTAATTCCCTTTTTTTGTTGTTGTGTGGACAAGCAGCTTGGACATTCTGCAAAATATTGCAGAAATAAAATTCTTCCAGGTTTGGAACAACATGAGGGTGACTATTTATTCATTGTTCAGTTGACTCTTCTTTAATTGTACAAATATAACTACTAAATCAAACGCAAATGTAAGTGCTAAGGTACAAAATAACAACTTCCAGCATTCCCTCTGAACACGGATAAGATAACAAGTGTAATAAACAGTGTTGGGGTAACGCATTACAAATAACGCGAGTTACGTAATCAGATTACTTTTTTTAAGTAACTAGTAAAGTAACGCATTACCTTTTAATTTACAAGAGAATATTTGAGTTACTTTTTCAAATAAGTAACGCAAGTTACAAACCCCCCCCTCCCCCCAAAAACCGCTCTCCTGTTCCCATGTTGAGAGAAATCAGAAGATGTTACTGTAGTTCTAAAATAAATATGAATATGCATTAATTCATCTCACTCACACAAAAGAACACAGATTCAGTATTCCTCAAAATGATTAAAAATAATGCAACTCAGAATATGACGCAAACCTGCAATTTTTAAATGTTAAACAACACAAATATCCTTTATGTATTTAATCCAATTCTATTAACCAATGTCTTTGCTTCTGACCTTCGATGATCCAGTTTGTGTGTCTTTTTTTTATTGCTGAAGTGTTGAAATATCTTCTTCTGCATTCTACTGTACAGACTTAAATTTACATTTCCCTTCAGCCTGAGGCTTTTTCATTTCACTTTTGGTGTGAAAAGGCTTTTATATTTGCCACAAATAGAACTTTTATATTTTAAAAACAAACAAGCAAGCCCTGTCCAGATTTAAAAAGTAACTCAAAAGTAACGTAACGCATTACTTTCCATAAAAAGTAACTAAGTAACGTAATTAGTTACTTTTTTATGGAGTAACGCAATATTGTAATGCATTACTTTTAAAAGTAACTTTCCCCAACACTGGTAATAAAGCGTGTACCAACATAGCGTATTGTTAATACGCTATACATACAAACAAGTTGTCCCAAGCAACAAGTTATTCAAACTAAACATCTTACCATTAAATTAAAATGAACTGCATGCAACTCTTTCAGAACTTGAAATGTTGTTTATTTTGATATGACACTTCTCTTTACGTTAATACTGATGTATTAAGCCCCAAACTGTAAAACCAATATAAAAACCTTAAGTATAGTTTAGTGTTTTAGTATAGAGAATGATCAAATAGCTTATTAAATGAAAGGATCTAACAATTCTGATTTAACAAAGACCAAAACACAGCGTTCAATGTTAGTACACTAAAAAAACTTTTCTTCGGACAGATATTAGGTAACGTAATGATAAATTCTGACCAACTCACCTCGCTGCTCTAGATGGGATTTAATATCGTTTAAAGTAGATGTATCGGTATCGTGATTTTATTCACAGTTTGGCGCTGATGAGAGTCTCAGAAACTACCACCGCAATGGTGGCTCAAGTCTCGTCTCTCTCAGCCTGTGTGCGAGTCTCTGTGGGGTCTGTCTTAGGCTGAAGTCTCTATCTAGACTACACAAGAAAAAAACTCTATTGCATTTCAGAAAGTTTAAAATCATATATGTCACCGAAACCTACTTTCAAATGGCTTTGTGATACACGTAAAGTTGCACATTGTAGTTTACTTTTATCAAACTGTGTTCATAAAATACAGGTCACCGTAACAAGAAGACGGTGGAGTGGGTTTAGATATTGCAGACATAAAAAGAGTAGTGCGCGTTTAAACTTTGATTTGCAATACTGTATTATTTCCCTTCTTCTGTTATTGTGGAATTCACTTTTGGACCACCAAAGACGATTAAAGATTCCCGCAGGTGACATCACACAAGTCACATGACTACGCTTGGCCAATTACCGACTTCCAAACTGTATTAAGTATGGAGGATGAAACATGCAAAAACAATAAATAAATAAATACACAAATAAAGAAATAAATGTGTGCATAAAAATACACAAGAATATTTCTGTTTAAAATACAAAACCAAATTCAATAATCTATGCATGTGATAGAAAAGTACACTAATGAAAAACAAAATAAATAATATAAATTGGTGGGCAAATGGAAAATGTTTAAGGAAATGCTAAACTCATCCTAACTATTTTCCTTTGATCACTCATTTATTTCTGAATGTAGTTCCACATTTTTTTCCCCTCTGCGCAACATGCTAATGAGAGGGTGTCAATTATGCAAGAGTGGGCGGATCGTGTGTGACGCGCTTGAACGTTTGCCTGCGCATGCGTATTATCTTCATCAGTCAAGGTGACTGATTATTATCTTACACTTTTTCATAGGGTTAGTTTTGTAGTTATAATCGTGAGAGAGCTAAATCATAAAAGATTTTAAGTGGCCAATGTAAAATATTAATGCTTACATAGCACTTAATTGCAATACTGAACCGTTATTTGCTTAATAAACATACTTTTGTCGCCTGTATTTTCTGTTCTGATAGCTAATTGGAAAAAACGGTCTGTTCCTCAATTAAACCACTTCATACCAGACCAGTCATCTCAAGATGACCGTGGGGTACTGATATTACAGCTGTCTCTAGCTGGAGACTCAATCGGGTTACAAAAAATGACGTCAGGAAACGACACTGGCCATTTCTTTGGGTCGTTTGTAAAGTCACAGATACTGTACAGACAATACAGCTCAGTTTTTTATGTATCTTGCTCTGTTAAACTGAAAAAGTTGCTTTACGTAACACCATGCATTTCCTGTCAGTGGGAAAGCCGCGCCCCCAGCTATCACATGACCCCGACCAAGTCCGTGGTTGACACCCTCTCATTAGCATGTTGCGCAGAGGGGGAAAAAAATTGGAACTACACTCAGAAATAAATGAGTGAACAAAGGAAAATAAATAGGATGAGTTTAGCATTTCCTTAAACATTTTCCATGTGTCCACCAATTGATTTGATTTATTTGCCTACTTTAATCACATGTTTAATTATTTCTATATGTATTTAAACAATGATTTGTGTATTTATACAGACATTTATTTATTTATTTGATATTTGCATATTTATTTGTGTATTTATTTATTTATTGTTTTTGCAGGTTTCGTCCTCCATATTAAGTTCTGCCCTTTCTGTTTGTGTGTGTCTGTCTGTAACCACGAGCAATCCTGGCAATATCGAAATTGAAAGACTTTCCACCTCGCATATCTCAGTGACAAGTATTCGAAGCAAATAATAAAGCCATTAACAATGAATGAATAAATAAATAACACCAATGTGTAAACAAATCATTATATTCCTAATTATCAAATCATTATGTTTTACGAATGTCCTAAATATTCAGAGAGGATTATTTATTCGCATTGTGAAATGGTCAAAGAACACATTTCATTTTTTTATTTGTATAATTACAAAATTATTTAATGATTTAATAAAGCAATTACATTTTCGATCAATCTAGCTTATATTTGTTTCTTCTCAAAGTTTGCTAGTCCACAGCTCTTCTCAAAGCTTTCTATATGCATAAAATAAAACGTCTATAAATATGAAACAAATGGAAGTTTATAGATATGTTGCTTGTCAACGATGGGCGTGTCACGAAATATCGCGATATTTGAGATGCGGAAGTGATTGTCAGATGATTTAGGTGTAGATTGTGGTGTAGCTCGATTAGACGGTCTTTAAACAGAGTCTGTATGTAGTGTTAGTCAAGTATAATTCATTTGAATCTCTGCGCGAATTCATTTATCTCGGAGACGCTTCTTCCAGCATGCAGAACGTCATAAACTCGGTGAAAGGCACTGCTTTGGGAGTGGCGGAGTTTTTAACGCCAGTTTTGAAGGTAAGGCGAGGAGTGTTAGCATGATTTGCAGTCCGTATCCTGTAGCTGCAGCATAAAACAAGGGGTTTAATGAGTGTGTACAATTCGAGTATTGACCTGTAAGCAGAAATGACTGAACCTATTCTATGTAGATGTCAGCAGAGATCAGTACGAGCAGGCGTGCATGTCACAACATTAGAAAACATGCAACCTGTCTGATGGCCCAGAGTTCAATAGACGCCATATATATTTGACTGTGACATATAGTTTAGGAAAAAGTTTTGAATTGCATGGAATTTGAAATGTGATTTAGTTAAGAGCATATAAATGTCATTTTCTTCGTGGAGTGATACATAGGATGCCACATCACTCAAAGTTTTGTCAAATGTGCAACACTGTAAACAGCAGTACATGTTAACGTTGAATTAATCTATATAGACTCATTTACAGTAAACATTTTTTTAATGTTAGAACTAAAATGTATTAGATTTTATTTTTAAACTTGTAAAAACATATATGTGCATTGTTATGAATTATGTTACATTTTATTACATAGACATAATAAATACATGAATGCATGAACTGATCAAATGTATAGTGTGAATGCAATAAAAGCATCTACAAAATGCGTAAATGTAAATTAAATGTGAATGTATTGCTACAATTTACCACTATAAATTCACATTCACATATACTGGAAACAATGACATTCTGTGCAGTGCAACACCTTATTAATTTGTGGGCCATATCTGTGTTAACCAACTAGACAACTTTACATTGGTGACAGATTTAAATTGGCAAATAAGGAAGAGGGATAGTTTGTCAACTGGCATTTGAGATGACAAAGCTGTCTCACACACCCGGGCCATCTGCATTGTTCAACCCTGTTATGAAGTCTAGTTAGAAAATAGAAATCATTTTGATGTATCTCCCTTTTGCAGGAATCTAAGTTTAAAGAAACTGGGGTTATAACTCCAGAGGAGGTGAGTGTGCATTTTGATTTTGTTACGGTGTGAGATACTCAATTTAGTAGGATTTACACACAATGATTCAAGCACAACAGTGTTTTGTGTTCTGTGCAGTTTGTTGCAGCCGGAGATCATCTGGTTCATCACTGCCCCACATGGAATGGCAATGCGCCACACACACACACACACACACACACACACACACACATAGGTGTTTTTGTGAAAAGTGGGGACATCCCATAGGCGTAATGGTTTTTATACTGTACAGACTGTATATTCTATTGCCCTACACCAACCCTACCCCTAAACCTACCCCTTACAGGAAACTTTCTGCATTTTCAGATTTTCAATACACTCCATTCTTTGTGATTTATAAGCGTTTTGAAAGGATGAAAAAAGTGGGGACATGGGTTAATGTCCTGAAAAGTCACCTTCTCCTGGTAATACCTATGTCATACCTTTGTCATTATACAAATTTATGTCCTCATTTGTCACAAAAACGCATACACACACACTCCCTCACTCACTCACTCACTCACTCACAAACAAACTCACTCACTCACTCACTCACTCACTCACTCACTCACTCACTCACACACATACATACATACATACATTGTGCTATTTAATGAGGACATTTTTATTGACTTCTCTATTGTTTTATATGCAGCTAGTTATAAATAATATAACCTATCCCAAAAAGAAATCTTTTTGCATATTTACAATTCTTTACATCTCTGCAAAAAAAAAAAAAAAAGATGTGCCAAAGGGAGGTTTGTCAGATTTAGATTAAGATTGTCAGGCTTAAATTAAGATGTCTTAAATTATTTTAAGTAATTAAATTTAGCTAAAACACATAAAACTCAAGGTAAACAAACATTATATTTATTAAATAATATGTTCCCTCAATTTGTGTCACTTGGAAAACCTTGATATATGAGGGAACTTTAAAAGTGTCATTTCTAGACCTTGAAGTCATAAAAAAAATCAGTTATTTTTGAGTAAAACTTCATATGAGTAATCTTCTGTAATATTCTTCTCTTTTGTGGCTTTTTACGGTGTTGAGAATATATTTTCTTTACTTTTAGGGCATCTGGAGAAGAAGCAAAGGTGAAGCCTTATCTGCCCAAAGACAAGCAGTTTCTATTAACCCGAAATGGTAAAGGAAGTGAAAATCTTATTCGGGTTCTGAAACGTACATTCCCAAAGTATAAGTCAATTGTAATAGTTGTGTGAAGCTGTGATGAATGTGCTACAGCTGTTTTGTAAATGTCACAATATGGTTCAGTTCCATGTTACAAGCGCTGTAAACAGATGGAGTACTCTGACGAGCTGGAGGCTATTATAGAAGAGGATGATGGAGATGGGGGATGGGTGGATACGTATCATAACTCTGGTATGAAACCGAATCTGAACAAGCAGTATCATGTGGCCAGTAAAAGCATGCTTTTGTCATGCTTAAGTTTCTGACACATTCTCATCGACTCCTTTTGTGTTACTAGGTGTTACAGGGGTGACCGAAAAAAAAAGGGGGGCATTCGGGAAATCCTCCTTGATAACTAAGTAGGCAGCTCTGTTGACTATTTCAAGAATGAAGAATGGTATGATGAATGAATTGGTTTTAAGTTGTTTCTGAAAATGTCCTTACCCTTAGCCTAGGGTTAAGGCTATCCAAGATTTAGAGTTTGTTTCTTCATCAGAACAGATTTGGAGAAATTTAGCATTACATTACTTGCTCACCAATGGATCCTCTGCAGTGAATGGGTGCCGTCAGAATGGCCAAACAGCTGATAAAAACATCACAGTAATCCACACGACTCCAGTCCATCAATTAACATCTTAAAGCAAAAAAACGGTCTAAAAGTAACACTTCCATATTAGATGTGTTTTACTGTTGCTAACTATGACCTCTATCCTACGATTGCTTTCTCCATGACAAAGTTGTCCCTTTCGGCATCTGAAGATGAAATAGGCACAGTCAGCACGCTTTACAAGTGGAAACAGCTCTAAACAAATATTCCGGTGGATTTTAATGTGAGAGGACCACCGGGTACTTTTCATTGATAACTGTTATTATGGATTGTGAATTACAAACACGCATTTTTTACAATCATTGATGGACTGGAGTGGAGTGGTGTGGATTACTGTGATGTTTTATCAGCTGTTTGGACTCCCATTCTGACGGCACCCATTCACTGCACAGGTGAGCAATGATGTAATCTAAATTTCTCCAAATCCTTCTGCAATCCAGTCCTCGTCTTGTATCTCTGAGGATGAGTAAATGTTCATTTGGTGAACTGTAACAGATTGTGTTTCATGTAAATATACTGAATATTGTTTTGCGTGTGAAGGACAATATGAATATGAACGTGCGGACGGGTGCATGTGGAAAAGGTGATGAAGATGATGATGAAGAAGAAGGAGAGGCAGCAGACATGGAAGGTAGCTCTGAATGTTTGTTTTAATTTTCATGACACATTATCAGTCAGTAATAACAGCCATAACTGGTAATTATATACTTTATATTTATATTTCAGAATATGAAGAAAGTGGACTTTTGGAGACGGATGAAGTAAGAAATTATCCGCAACATGGGTTTTCACCATCAAGATTTGCTTTTGCAGAATTATTCATTCATATTCTTTGTTTAGGCAACTCTCGACACAAGTAAAATGGCTGATTTAAGTAAAACCAAGCCAGATGCTGGAGGGGAAGATGCCATTCTACAGACAAGAACTTATGATCTTTACATCACATATGATAAATATTACCAGACACCAAGACTATGGCTGTTTGGATATGATGAGGTGACTTTGCTTTATTATGATTTTACGTGATGGTAACGTGATATGATGTAAGCCTGCATTAGTCTGTTCACTAAAGTAAAACACATTTTGTTAAAGCTCTGCATGATGTGCTTATTTTTCAGGACAGACAGCCTCTAACGGTGGATCAGATGTATGAAGACATCAGCCAAGATCATGTTAAAAAGACGGTCACCATTGAGAATCATCCCCACCTGCCCCCACCTGCTATGTGCTCTGTGCATCCGTGCAGGTAAATACAAACTTTACATGCATCTCCCTCTTATTTACAGTCAGCGAACTAAAAAGCTGCTCTCTTGATGTTATTCGTCAGACATGCAGAGGTGATGAAAAAGATTATCGAGACGGTGGCGGAAGGAGGAGGAGAACTTGGGGTCCATATGTATCCTTTCTATAAAAAAATAGTTTTTTTTAAGTTGAATTTTTAAGAAATCACTAATGCTCACCCAAGCCACGTTTATTTGATCAAAATTACAGTACTAACAGTAATAATGTGAAATATTTGTACAATTTTCTATTTGAAAATATTTTAAACTTAAGGGTTAAGTTCCTGTTATGCAAAGCTGAATTTTCTGCAGCCATTAATCTTCAGTGTCACATTATCCTTCAGAAATCTTTCTAATATGCTGATTTTCTGCTCAATGTTGAAAACAGTTCTGCTGTGGAAAAGTTCAAAAGAACAGCATTTATATGAAATGGAAATCTTTTGTAACATTAACTCTTTACCGTCACCTTTGGTTACTTTAATGTGTTCTTGCTGAATAAAAGTATTATGAAAATTTTACTGACCCGCAACTGTTGGAATGTTACCGTATACCCTTTTATATCAAAAAAAAGTAGTCTAGTAAGTGTGCCTAAACTACACTCAATCTTTTCGACTTATTCTTGATTTTTATGTCTAAGGAACTCATGTTTATGGTGGCTCATGAGTAACTTTTTTTTTATTTTTTTATTTTTGTAAACCATTTTCCCTTAACTTTAATAACTCCAGGTATCTTCTGATTTTTTTGAAATTTGTGCAAGCTGTCATTCCTACAATAGAATATGATTACACAAGGCATTTCACGATGTAACCCACCGTCACACCCCCAACTATGACAACAAGTATTGCTACTGCGTTGAGGAAGCGGCGACAATATAAAACTCAAAAGAGACACTGTCCTGGAAAGATGCTGGGAATGTTCTGTGAAATGCTTTGGAGGGGATCTGCCGAGTCTGATGGTTAGCCACACACATTTAAATCCAGTTTTTCCAACTATTCTTTAGCTTAATCTCTGTATTAGCCACTTTCTCTTAATGCTGTCCTGAAAGTAAAAGTGTTTTATTTTATATTTACGTTTAAAAAAAAAACTATGCGTCATATAACAAGCCATTATCTTGTTTTAATGGCAAATAATAAATGGCTGTCAAAATATGTGGGTGTTATTTGTATGATCAGAATCATTTTGTGTGCGATGAGCTTTGTCTGGTGTTGGACGTGTCGACTTACATGCCAGCTTGTCTTAACGCATTGTTCTTTGAATGTTGGAATCACTGTCTTGAATCCAGACCATTTTTGTGGTACAACATATTCACAATCCAAAAATCAGCATCTGTGGAAGTGATACATTATTGTATGTGTGGATTTTAACGTATTGTTGACTTGGTATAAAAGAGGAAGAGAAGCTGGAAAGGATTTCAACCTGTTGAAAAAGCTTATTGTGTGTTTCTGTCATGATGGTCAATAGATAAACATTCAAATTTATATCATTAATATAAGTCTGTGAAGTCTTTTAAGGTAGTTGTATGCATTCTACATTTTAATGCAAAATTGAAAACTTATTATGCTCTTAATTGTTTGGCCCTCAGTTAATAAAACTCACTTTTTAAGCAGATTTATTATATTTGTATTCGCTACTGAGAAATTCATATTACTGTAACATAAAATAGCAGCATAAAATAAATATACATGTATATTAGTTCTGTCAAACGATTACTCGCATCCAAAAATACAAGTTTTTGTTTACATAATATTTATTTTATTTAATATATGGGTGTGTACTGTGTATATTTATGTATATATAAATACACACACATAAATATAATATTTTGAAAAATATTACATTCTTATATTTTACATATTAAATATATTTATATGTAAACAGCATATTTTTTTATTACATATAACATTCATGGTCTGTTTTACTATATATATCTACCTAATAAATAGACACAGTAGACACACAGTTAAAAAACTATTTTGGATGCATTAATCGTTTAACAGCACAATATTTATGTAATATAGATATCATATATATATATATGTGTGTGTGGTTTGTGTGTTATTTATACGTGTATATATATTGTACACGGGATAGAGGATACTCTGCTGACACAATGTAATATAATTATTATTATTATTATTTTATAATATAACACGCGCACGGTTTTGATGTAGGCTTATTTTGATTTGATCACTAGTAATGGTAATGTTTTCTCCAAAATCGTTTTTCAAATAATTTTTTATTTAATTTATTTTTGTGTCTAACACAAAAAGATTGATTACAATAACTGCAGTCCGCAGTTACTGTGGCATTTTGAAAGAAAATACAACTGCTCTGGCTGCAACCTGTGAAGTGGGCGGGGCTACGGTGTCGCTCCGCCCATAATCACTCTCATTGGCTCGATCACGTTCTTATGGGAGATTTAGAATAAATTAATTTAATTTTGACACTAATAAACTTTCTTCAGTAGCAGGACACGATCATAATTCTGCAACTAACAAACAGCATAGCCAGGGACCAGTGAAAAGATTTAACTGTCAAATCTCATGTGAAACCACCCGATGGATGAACACGGAGGCAGCCCAACAAACGAAGAAAACAAGCAAAAGGTGGAGTTTGTAAAGATAAAAGTTGATGTTTTGCATCTGTGTCAGTTTATTGCAGTGTAAAGGTTTTTAGATGTCTTGGTAGTCGATAATGTAAGCTTAACTGTGTTATATGCTCTTGCTTTTTGTTAATTTTAGCTTGCAAAATATCTGTTTGATATGGCGCTCGCCTTTTGAAATCTAACGGACACTGATTACATCATACTGACTGACTTTGTTTGAGATCGGTCTTTAATTAAAAAAGTATAGATTTCCCTTTGAATAATTATCTTTCGCTATAATGTCTGTTTTCTCTATTCTTTATCATGCATTGGAGGCAGGGTTGCCAGGTTTTCGCTACAAAACCCTCCCAATTACTACTCAAAACTAGCCTGAAAATAGCCCAATTGCTTTCGAGGGGGTCCCCAGTTAAAAATCGCGTTCGGGGGTAAAATAAAAATTTTTTTGGTGGGGTTCTCCTTGTACAATTCACATTCCAGTGCCTAAATATCACTTATTGGGGTCGCTTCAACCTGCTGAAATAAAAAACAACCGGCGGCAATCGCGTATTTGGTAACACTGATGGAGGCACAAAGCTCTATATTAAACACACTAGAATTCGCTATTAGGTAGGCTCTAGCATAACACTGTAACTAACCAAATTAATCCTAGACTGAATAGTCACTAGTTTTAAACATAATACATTTAGATTTTGTCTGTCTCGTTAGATTTAGCCTGTCTCATTTTAAAAGTCTTGTCCTACTCAACTGCTGTGCACTTATACAAACTCATACAAGGTCAGCATTTTGAAATAATTCAGTTCTGTAGTAAAACGGTTTTTATTATGTTTCAGGACCTAATGTTGTTTGCTAGTTGTGTCTGATATTTTTAATCAGGAAATACAAATGATCATATTAGAGTTACTTCTAATAGATTTATTCTACCTGTGTGTCAGCTTTGTTTGTTATAATTTAAGAGTTTTTTTCTTCGCCACACTTGTTTCCATAGACTTACAGCGTGGACTCAAAGAATGAGAATGAAGAGACGACAGAGGAGACTGAGGACAATCTGGATATGCTGGTGCCTCGTGAAGTGCCAGTCAGTATTTATAGACAGACAGACAGATATATTGACTGATTGATTTTATTTGTCCCCCCTATAAACTCCATACTGTAGTTTTGATTACAATTATGCTATTATACAATATGTAAATGGTAATAACGAGGAATGTCCAAATGTTTAGCAGTGTACATGCATACATACAGTACATGTATTTGGCACATGCATATATAAATTAACTGAAGTACACCAAGACCTCTATAGTACATTCATTTTGAAGCAACTTTGGTTATGCGCAAATGTATATATAGTTACAGTGGGGAAAAAAAGTATTTAGACAGCCACCAATTGTGCAAGTTCTCCCACATTTAAAAAGATGAGAGAGGCCTGTAATTTTCATCATAGGTATCCTCAACTATGAGAGACAAAATGAGAAAAAAAAAAGCCAGAAATTCCATTGTAGGATTTTTAAAGAATTTATGTGCAATTTATGGTGGAAAATAAGTCTTTGGTCAATAACAAAATTTCATCTCAATACTTTTTTTTTATATACCCTTTGTTGGCAATGACAAGAGGTCAAATGTTTTCTGTAAGTCTTTACAAGGTTTTCACACACTGTTGCTGGTATTTTGGCCCGTTCCTCCATGCAGATCTCTTCTAGAGCAGTAATGTTTTGGGGCTGGCGCTGGGCAACACGGATTTTCAACTCCCTCCAAAGATTTTCTATGGGGTTTAGATCTGGAGACTGGCTAGGCCACTCAAGGACCTTGAAATGCTTCTTACGAAGCCACTCCTCGTTGCCCGTGCGGTGTGTTTGGGATCATTGTCATGCTGTCGTTTCCCAGCCACGTTTCATCTTCAATGCCTTGCTGATGGAAGGAGGTTTTCACTCAAAATCTCACGATACATGGCCCCATTCATTCTTGCGTTTACACGGATCAGTCGTCCTGGTCCCTTTGCAGAAAAACAGCCACAAAGCATGATGTTTCCACCCCCATGCTTCACAGTAGTTATGGTGTTCTTGGATGCAACTCCGCATTCTTTCTCCTCCAAACACGACAAGTTGAGTTTTTTACCAAAAATTCTATTTTGGTTTCATCTGACCATATGACATTCTCCCCATCCTCTTCTGGATCATCCAAATGCTCTCTAGCAAACTTCAGACGGCCTGGACATGTACTGGCTTAAGCAGGGGGACACGTCTTGCACTGCAGGATTTGAGTCCCTGGCGCGCAGTGTGTTACTGATGGTAGCCTTTTGTTACTTTGGTCCCAGCTCTCTGCAGGTCTTTCACTAGGTCCCCCTGTGTGGTTCTGGGATAATTTTGACCCCACGGGGTGAGATTTTGTGTGGAGCCCCAGATCGAGGGAGATTACCAGTGGTCTTGTATGTCTTCCATTTTCTAATAAGTGCTCCCACAGTTGATTTCTTCACACCAAGCTGCTTACCTATTGCTGATTCAGTCTTCCCAGCCTGGTGCAGGTCTACATTTTTGTTTCTGGTGTCCTTTGACAGCTCTTGGTCTTGGCCATGGTGGAGTTTGGAGTGTGACTGTTTGTGGACAGGTGTCTTTTATACTGATATACTTTTTCAAACAGATGCCATTAATACAGGTAGTGAGTGGAGGACAGAGGAGCCTCTTAAGAAGAAGTTACAGGTCTGTGAGAGCCAAAAATCTTGCTTGTTTGTAGGTGACCAATACTTATTTTACCGAGGAATTTACCATTATTTCTTTAAAATTCCTACAATGTGATTTTCTGTATTTTTTTTTCTCATTTTGTCTCTCATATTTGATGTAGACTATGAGAAAATTACAGGCCTCTCTCATCTTTTTAAGTGGGAGAACTTGCACAATTGGTGGCTGACTAAATACTTTTTTGCCCCACTGTATATGTTATAAATATATAGAGATTTTTCTACAAGTATACCAGCAGTAAAATCAAAGCCTCATGGCCCCTTTCCTAAAGTGATGTACAATATGTGCCTACAATGCTTTTGCTTTCAGACAGGAGTTCTGACTGTACATATAAAGGATTGCAAAGTGTTTCCAAACATCTGTATCCGTATAATTTCCAGCATCTCAAAATAACATTTTTAAAAAGTTTGCAGTTTAAATCATTTTGCACTGAACTTATTTTTTTTTGTCATCGTTTTCCTTGACCAGTAATCCATTCTACACAAAAGACTTTCAGTTTTTTCTCAGGATATCTGTTGGTGGAAAGGAAAAGTGCACCAAGCTTCAAAGCAACAAAGATGCCAGAGGAGGCAAAGCAGATTTCTCACTTTGCTTCGATGAGTGGAAATACTTCTCCATCCAGGTTTGCCACTTCCCTGAATTGTTCCGCATCTCCATGGAGTGCACAGTTTCTGATGTGTTCGCTGAATTTATGTGTTCTGAACTGATGTTAGAAGATCTGTATCACACAGTTATGTTAATATTATATGCTGTTTTAATATCAAGTTTTATTCGTGAACAACAGTTTCATCCAAAACACTGATAAAATTTATATCCAGCCTTTTTTCAGTTCTCAAACATTGTGTTTGTGTGATGTGCTTATGTATTTTCACCCAGCTTTATGCCTGTTTTTGAATCCTTTTTTTATTTATTAAGATACCTGAGCAGAATTCCAGTGCAGTGAATCCCAATCAAATCATGGTGGAGCTTCTTTTCTTTGAGCCAGCAGCAAGAGATCCTAAACCGATGGGCAGTGCTTTCTTCAATGTGTTGAAAGTTCTCAATGTATGACTTTGTTTTTTTGTACAAATTCTCAAACCTTTTGATGACTGACAAATAATGATGAGATTATCTTTATCCAGGAATCCATTGTCACTCACCAGTTTAATGTGATGCTCAATAAGCAGGTAACCACCAGGCTTACTGTGTGTGTTTGTGTGTGGTGTGTGTGTGGTGTGTGTGTGTGCGCGTTTTTGTGATTTATGGGGACACAAATTTGTATAATGACATGGGTATGACATAGGTATTACAACGAGAAGGTGATTTATGAGGACATTTTGAGTGTCCCCATATTTCAAAAGGCTTATAAATCATTCAGAATAAGTTTTTTTGAAAATCTAAAAATGAAAAAAAAAAAGTTTCCTGTGAGGGGTAGGTTTAAGTGTAGGGTTGGTGTAGGGCGATAGAAAATACTGTTTGTACAGTATAAAAACCATTACGCCTATGGAGAGTCCTTAAACCATAAAAACAAACCTGTGTGTGCGTGTGTGTGCGCATGCGTGTGTGTGTTAAAAACAACACTTACATTTGGCATGAAATTTAAGTTCACTCTCTCTATGTTCTAAATGCACCATAATGACTTGTTTCTTTTTTTAAAGTCATCATTTTTAGTCTTTGATAGGAAGTGCTAAACCTTCAGAAAATGTAAATGATCAATCTAAGAATATCAAATTAAGTATTGACTATACAGTATATCCTTTTAAAATAAATTTTTTAGGCTTAGCAATATTAAGTGTAATTCCTAACAATTAAACGTTGAACGAAACAAAATAAAAGTAAATGTATGAGAAGAATAATTCAGAACTATATAATTGGTATATAACTGGTAACAGGTTTGCAGATTTATCCTAAGATAATGTATAACTAACTGCCCACCTTTTGTGCTATGTACATTTTATGGCTCATAATAGTTTATCTAACATATCTAAGAGTTCTCACTACAAAAGCCTGACAATTCTCAAATGATTTTAAAAAGTACAGTAAAATCTAGGAAAGTGCCTTGTTAGGTTCACGTGTGAGAGAGAAAATATGATTTTCTGTTTGATTGTAGGTTGTTTGCAAGTTAGATGTTGAGATGGCCATAACATATGGGTCATTTGGTTATGGACACTCTCATCAGGTCAGTAATATTACTTAAGAATGCTGTAATGTTCTATGTATAAGCTCTTTATGATCAGTTAGGCATAAGCATTTTAGAATGATAAACTGATCATAATGGTGTTGTGGCTTTTCTTTAGGTGAAGCATCCTGAAAGGACTGTGGAGGAACAAGTGGAAAAATCACTTTTTCCCCGCTGTCCTTCACCCGACTACCTCCAAGATCCTGACTAGTGAGATTGCCTCCTAAAATAAGCATTGTCAAATGACTGATTTTTCATGTGAGCCACTAAACATGCTTCTTTTTTCTTCTCTTTCAGTAATGAAAAAACCACTCAGTCAGACATTATTTCTCATTTGATTCAAAGAGACAGTGAAGGAGGCAGAGATCCCAGCGATCTTATGAACCAAATAGAGAAGAGAGGCAGGTGAGAACTATATTTTAATGTTTAATTCAATGTACATTTTTCTAATGTCATAGGCTACACTGTGTTAATAGTAACCTCGGTAAAGAAATAGTTCACCCAGAAATACTTATTCTGTAATTATTTACTGAACCTCATGTTATAGTGACACCTAATAGCTTTTTTTTTTAAACTGTCAACACAATGAAATAATGATGACAAAAGAAGGCATTTTCCAAATCTGTCTGAAAATAAAAATCAAACATTTAAATAATCAAATAATTCTTAAAATATGAATGAATGTTTTATCCTTTTGATAAATACTGCTCTCATGCCGTTTACTCATGGTCAGTGTCAGTGTAATGTGATTACGTTGGTGCTGAAAGAGAGTGTTTGTTATACATTTTTAATTTTTTTGTAAATGAAATAAAGCTGAAATACAATAAAATAAAAATATTAGATGAAAACTCTAAAAACCCAACATTATTAAATAGAAATTACAATAAGCTAAATAGAACTATTCCAAAATAAAAAATTGGAAAGCACAAAAAAAAATTACCTTGAAACTTGAATTACATACTACACTGATTAGGTAAATAAAGTTACCTAAATTAAAGAGAACATATTAACAAAAAATTTGATAATGGCAATAAATATGAATATAAAATAAATAAAATAAATATTTCAATGAAAACTTAAAAAATGTCAACAAAAATTATAATAATAATGATATAAACTAAATAAAAATGAACTAAAACTGAAATAATAAGGTTAAATAAGAATTTTGAAAAATAATAAAAATGACCGAAGCACATACAAAACATACAAAGTAACACCTTAAAGTAAAATGAAAACTTAAAAATAAAAGCTAATACTGGTTCAAACTGACTGAACTTTTATTAAACTCTGTTGTTGCATTTAAATACCATAGCTTTAATGTACTCATTTTATCTCATACATGTAGGGCATTAGTTTGATTTATTTTGCTATAATTAATGCTTATGACTTAATATTAATGTCTAAAATCAGACCAAAATAGCTTTAATTGTTTTTTACTGTTCAGGAATGTAGCTAAGAGGATGTCACATGATGATGTCATAATTTGGAATTTTAGAATGTTCCGCCTATAAAAGGAGCAAAGCTGTCAGATTCTAAATCATTTCTGACTGATGCATCTGACTAAGGCATTCCCTTGCAGATACAACAGTTGCGACAGTGATTTTTACTTAGCATTTGCGATTTGTACTCAGCCATTGTGAGTTCCACACAGCGGTTTGCTTTGGACCAAGAGCTTTCTGACAAAAATCTTCTTTCAGAGACAGTCAAAATGACCACGTGCTATGGTTTAGGTGAGGTTAAAGGTGAAAGAGACCAGTCGGGCCCTTTGTTTGTGGGTAATTTGCACCCACATGTAACCGAACAGGTGCTGCTTTCAATCTTCCTCCCGTTTGGACCAGTCTGTTTTGTGAAAGTGTGCAGAGACAGAGCAACCAACCTCTCTCGTGGGTTTGGCTTTGTTACTTTTGCACACCGTCTCAATGCAGAAAATGCCCTAGATACTTTGATTTTTTCTGAGCTCTTGGGCAAACCCATGCAAATCATGTGGGCTCAACACGATTCCACTTTGAGAAAAAGTGGAATTGGAAATATAATTATTAAGGGCTTAGCAAGAGACATCGATGACCTTGCTCTATATGACACCTTCTCATGTTTTGGGGAAGTTCTTTCCAGCCGAGTGGTCTGCGACAGTAATGATCAACCTAAAGGCTATGGTTTTGTCCACTATGCCACACCAGAGGCTGCTGAATTGGCAATTAAGAAGCTAGATGGTATGCTGCTAAATGACCATCTAGTTTCTATATGCCATTACAAGCCCTACGAGGAATGTCAGGCAAACCAAAATGCCAATTCCAAACGCTGCAAAAAGAAAGACAACAGTCTTTATATATCAAACCTGCCATACAGCTTGGGCAGTGAGGAGCTGTGCTCCCTGTTTTCTGCGTTTGGATATGTGACCAATGCAAAGGTTATTATGAACAACAGCCAGAGCATGGGTTATGGATTTGTTTCATATTCCTCGATTAATGATGCCATTATAGCTGCATCATTAATGAATGGCTATATTATTGGTAACCGGCCACTGAAGGTTGCTTTCTCCCATAGTGCAGTAAAAAAGGAAATAGAACCCTAGAGAAGAAAAAAAAAACCTAAGCCTATTTAAAAAAAATAAAATTGAAATAAAATTCTAATCCTATCTCTAGTGCAAAAAAAAGCCCTAAGCATATCCTATGCCGAGTGCAAATAAATTAAATAAAATAATAAATTAAAATGAAAAAATGTAAGCCTATCCTATCCCTAGTGCAAAGTTGAAAAAAGTCAGCCTCTCCTATCCCTAGTGCAAAAAAATAATAATTCTGCCTGATATCAACCAAATTTCTGACTTGTGATGCCGCCTGGAATTAAGCCACACCATGTTGGCCCATCTGTCCAGTGGAGAACTGCCTCCCTGACTGAGCCTGGTTCTCCCAAGGTTTTTTTTCTCCATTTCTGTTACTGATGGAGTTTGGGTTCCTTGCCACTGTCGCCTTTTGGCTTGCTTAGTTGGGGACACTTAATATAAGGCAATATATTGGATAAGGACTGAAGTGAGCTGATGATGCCATCACTGTTTTCTCCAGAGCTGCTATAAATAAATAATAAAATAAAAAAATGTGCAGAGGTTTTTTGTGTTTGTGTGTATGTGTGTGCGTAACAATTTATAATTATTCACTTACAGAATCTTTCTAATATTTCCCCCATTAATTTCTGAAAAATCTTCACACATTTACTTTGTATTTTAAGATGTGGGGGTAAAAATGTCCCTTATTTTATACAAAAGTTAAATAAACAAGATAATATACGTGGCATAAATGTTAAGACACAGCATTGTCAATATCATGTGTTTTTGCTGTTTTGCCAACAAAATTCATTATGTATATATGCATCAGAATACTGTGCATAGTCATATGACCATTTTCTTTTTATTACATTTTTGTTTGACAGTCATTTTACACTATTCACAATGTATTAAAAAGAGCTGTGCAGTGACTCTTCAGATCCCCCTTTTGTGGTGCCCCCAGGTTGCACAAGCTTTATAAAACCCTAGACAAATGTGAGACGAAGCAAGATGTTGTTCAGTTTCTGGAGAAACTGGTTATGAGACAGGAGCCTGAATCCCCCTGGACAACAAACAACTTGGAATCAGAAAAGCAACCAAACACATCAGCAAGTTCAGTCCAGTGGTATGTAACCCTGTAAACACACAAATGAAAGTTTTTTAATATGTAATCACTACCCTTTTAACCTACGACTCCACTTTCACAGAAAGAAACGTCAACTTAAAAAGAAACCTGCCACATTCTCCAACAGAAAGAATCAGAAGACAGATGATTATAAAAAGATGTGGTGTTTAGAGCAGTTCTTGGTCTCTTACGCAATATTACAGCCCTTTCAGAGGCTTGTGAATGTTTTGCTTATGAATGTCTCAATAAAGACGCTGGATAATAAATATCATGTTTTGTTTTACTTATAACCTCCTTAATACCGAAGGCGTCTAGTAACGGAACTATTAACTGCAACGCGTTAAATAATAGAAACGAAATAGTTTCATAATCATGGTTTGTCTAGGTTTGCGCAAGGCTCGTCAGACATTCTGACGCGAATGCAAGAATTATATATTATATCGAACTTATTAGGAATTGCGGAAACCTTAGAAAATGTACCGTGATTATACTATAGTAACTGTGGTAAAGTGTTTCAGGTGAAGTGTTTTGTAACCGAGAATTCAGTTTGATCTCATTTCAAAATGTTTAAAGTAATATTTTTCATCATTTGTTTTTAGGAAACATACATTGATATAAGAGTAGTAATGAGAAACCACTCATGTATTAACTTGTGGCTGTGCATAAACATGTTATTGTTTATTTGAAGTAGATTGTGTAAAGTGTGCTGTGGGGAAATGGAAACAGGCCTGTTTGCTCTCTCATGGGTGCCAGTGAATATTGGTGGTTCTGATCTACTGGCCAAAGCCTGGTTCGGTGACACACAGTACCGGGTTCTGCTGAGTGACCTGAACACTGTGTGGGACGAAGAAATGACCGCAGGTGACATCCAGAGTCGAGCACAGGCAAGAACGTACAACACTGCTGCTATCTAGTTGAAGTGATTTTAATTAAATACTTAAATTGGAGCTTTATTAGATCTTATAAATTCCTTATATTCTATAACATGAAACACTGAGGAGACAAAACACACTCAAGACAATGTATTTCCGTTCAACTAAAATCACTGAAATGTGCAAAGCAGATAAGAATGAAATGTTTCTCAGTACTATAGTGTATATAGGATTGTATCACCACAATATTCAGATCTAAGGGAATTCTTAGCCTGTCAATATTTCATACTGATTTCATTTCTTTTTCCTCTCTTCCTCTGTAAGAAAGGATCTGAATAAGTGTCTGAGGGCTCCTACACAAGCTTTCTTCTCTCATCTATGTTCTGTGGCACGGCCTTGTTTCTCCAGTGAAGATGATGATCAGATTTCTACTGCACACGTTACTCTTGAACAACATGGGTTGCCATTCTACTGGGAGTTTCGCTGCACCACAACACCTGTTGGCGTGGTATGAACCTTATCTGATAAAATAATGTCTGCAGCTGTGATGTAACATGGTTTCAAATGTGTTTGAAACATTTAATCTATTCTTTTAACCCTGTGAAGCCTGACATATGAAATAATAGTCAGAAAACTGTAATTGTTTTGAAATGAAGCAGTTTTTTTTAAACAAATGGATAGATGGATATAAAGTTTGCTGATGTGTTTTCATTGAGTATCATATTTGATACATAAGACTTGTATGGCTCATATAGTATGATACAGGAGAAAAAAAATAACAAAAATAATCAATTTGGCGCAGTTTGCTAATATTTATATTGCCAAAAGATGAAATTCTGCTACCTTGTAATGAAAATCAGTGAGATCTTTTATAAAAGTACAATAGAATACATACATAAAATGCATATAAATATCAGTTGTCACTCTATATCTACCAAAAATATGTTTTAGTAAGATTATATTTAAATGCTTAGTTTTATCAGAGCTCTGTAGGTTTTATTGCGAGGTCAAAACATATAGTGCAATGCAGTACAATGATGGGAGGATATAATAAGTGTTCCTCAAAAGCCTGATGTATCATTTTTGATACTCACATTTTAACATGATTTTTTTATTTTTCCAGTAAATGTTCATCTTGAATTATTACTAACAATATAAAAGTTATTCTACATTTACTTAATGAAAATCATTAAATATTTTTCATCAAAAAGACACATCTTGAAGGTGGACATTTTTAGAATTATAATAAAATGCTTTTTACTTGTTGAAAAAAAAGTACAAACTAACAACCAAAAGGCAGAAGGCATAAAGTAGATTTGTAGGCTCGAGGCCTTAAAAATCGATGTATCAAATATACAGTACGTTTCTGCTTGTGAATCAGGTGTGCAGACACCTGGTGCGCCCCCTGCTGACAGTGAGTAGAGTCCTGCAGCGGCAAGTGGAGGATATAGCTGCTCTTCTGGCTCGGAAGGATGCAGAGATACAGGACTATCAGGAGAACAGAGCTGTCCTAAGTAGAGGTAACATCAATCTAGCATTCTCTCTTATGTCTGGTTTTAGCTTGCTGACACTCATCTAAAACTCTGCCCTCACAGCCAGACTACAGACGGAGCCGTTTGAGGTGCACAGGTACAGGGAGAACTTTTTCACACAGGTGCGAAACATTTTTACATTCAGTGTCCTGCTAAATTTACCCAGTGTAAACAAGCTCCGTCAGAACTAGCATGCATGTGACACCGTGATTCAGTCACATGTACAGTATGTACTGAAGCCAGGCCCCTGTGCTGCTTCTAGGGTTTGTTACGGGAGAGAGAACTGTGAAAGCTAGACATGAAGAGAGACTGGATCACTGTTTGACTCAGAGCTGAGGGTCACCACACACATGCATACACACACAGTGTATAATTAGGCTGTGGTTTTTGCAGTGACAGCTCAGTTGTAGCGTTGCCTCACACTGAACTGTCTATTGACTGGATAATGTTTTATTTCTTTTTCTGCAATAGGTGTGTGTTTTTAGAATTTCCGGTTTTTTTAGCGTATGATTGGGATAGAACTGGCAATATGATGGTAACACTAAAGCGTTATACAGTGGATGACAGTGGGGGCCCCTTGAAGAATTTTATTATTTTTCTTAATTAAATTAATTATTTTTTTTAAATTACAAAATATATTATCAGTTTAACAATTTGAGTGAATACCTGAAATAAATGTCAATATTTCATAAAATGAAATATTAAAAAATAAACATTAAGCTAGTTGCAGCTTAAGCAGCACTTCCTATTTCCATTTAATTTTTTTTATGATTGTGGCAATAGACTACTATACTAAATTAGTACTAAATAAGTACTAAAATAGCACAGCTGCAAAGATGTTCACATGATCAATGTCACTAATGTACAACCCCAGTTCCAGAAAAGCTGGAACGTTTTGTGAAATGCCATAAAATCAAGAATATGTTATCTGTTCATTCTCTTTAAATTTTATTTAATTGACTAAAGTACAAATAAAACATTTCCAATGTTTTCACTGGCCGACTTAATTTTATTTTGTAAATATAAATGCATTTTGATGCCTACACACACTCCAAAAAAGGTGGGACAGAGGCATGTTTAACACTGTCACATCAACCTTCCTTTTAATTACAACGTTTCATTGTTTGGGAATTGAGGATACTAATTGTTAAAGTTTTGCAAGCAAAATTTTTGCCCAGTCTCGCTTGATACAAGACTTCAGCTGCACAACAGTCCATAGTCATTGTTGTCTGATTCTCCTTTTCATGATGGGCCATACATTTTCAATTGGAGACAGATCTGGACTGATCTAGCACATTTACTCTGTATCTATGAAAGCACGCTGTTGTAGCACATGCAGAATGAGACCCGGTATTGTCTTGATCTAATAACCATGGACTTCTCATGAAAGATGTCATCTTGATGGCAGTATACAGTGGGTACGGAAAGTATTCAGACACCCTTAAATTTTTCACTATTTGTTATTTTGCAGCCATTTGCTAAATTCATTTAAGTTTTTTTTTTTTCCTCAATGTTACACACAGCACCCCATATTGACAGAAAAACACTGAATTGTTGACATTTTTTGCAGATTTATTAAAAAGAAAAACTGAAATATCACATGGTCCTAATTATTCAGACCCTTTGCTGTGACACTCAGAGTTTTCAAATTACTAAAAATTTCGAAAAATTTTGACCCCTAATGACACAGGCAAAAAGGCCAAAATATTTATTAAAAAGAAACCCATCAGAACACAAGGGTTACCTTGGTGTAACATGAGGACTTTTTGAATTGCTGACTGGTTTGTAGTTATGATTGCAGCTTCATCTCGTTCAAAACTTTCTCTTTCTACTGTAGAGACAGTATCCATGTCATAGGCCAGACTGGTCACCACACCAGTAGGAAAAGTTACATTGGTCAGTCGTCCCTCTGTGTCATAGCTGAAAAAGAGAGAGGGGGGTGTTGCATTTAATGCATTCCATATGAATAAGCACTTTTCTACTGTGCTATCTGTTTTAATGTCTAGATTACTTCTGTGTTGGTATGTTGTTCCCTAGAAACGATTCAGGTCCTATTTCAACATTCTTGGATTTTTCCCAATTCATCATCCACCAGGCAAAAGTCTGACTACTTAGAAAAGTAACAGTACACCTCTCCATAATAACCAGCTTGATTTTAGATATCATTCATGTCTGTAGCACAAATGTTTTTGGGTGAGTGAGTACGAGTCGTCATTTAATACTTGTTCAAATCGCTGATCCTAAATTTGAGCAATAATAGCAATGTTTACCCTGGCAAGCACAGAGTAGCAAGCAGAAACGCTCAAACACTCTTACTCATAGAATGTTGTCCATCCATTGGCATTGGTCTTGGTTGCCAGGAGACCACTGTTGCCATGGTAAGTTAGCAGCACCTGTTCACGCCCCTGTGTGCCAAGGGTCTTCAGCCCACCACTTGAGCCTACAGTTAGCCAAATAACCTGGTTGTCAGGTGCAACGATGCGGACAGGAAGGCGGCTGGCATCCCGGCGAATCCGTAGCGTGTTCCCATAACTGTCAGCCACTGAGGTCAGATCTCCTTCATTGCTATAGCTGAAGTTGTATTTGAAGTCTCCAGTGATCAGGTTGGCTGTGTGCTGGTGTGTGCCATTACTGTCAAACATGTATACTTCCTGCTCCGCGGACGATGCCACTTCATACAAGCCCATGCTGTTAAGTGCAGGCTTGTTTTTTCCAATCACTCGAATGCGAATGTTTCCCAGGTCAGCTACATACAGGGTTCCATCCGGAGCTGCCACGAGAGAGGACGGCC
>JADLZN010009191.1:0-51282 GCA_018155175.1 Sinocyclocheilus anophthalmus
CATAAGAAAGTTGCATCACTGTTTGGATCCCGACCTAAAATAACTCTGCTTCATACATCAGTGTTTTTGGACAGACACAGACACGGGTGGGTTTTCCCTCACACCAGAACCCTGGTGGCTGCACCGCCGCGGTGTTCTGTTTTCCCTCAGAAATCAACACATCCGAGCTGGCCTCCCTCGCTCCTACTCTGCTCTACTCCACAGAAGAAACAACAGGCACACCCCGGTCTGCATCACCGAAGGCCTTTCAAGATATTTCTGTCAAATTCCTGCTCTCTCCACATGTTTAGGATCACCAGGACCCACTTTGAGGTGGCTTTAATTGTAACATGGTGAGAGCGACAGAAAAAGAGTGAGAGACGGGGTTTTCAGAGTGTGAAACTGCATCTGTTAGTATGTGGCACAGTCAGACGTGTTTCCAAGCAAACCGCCGCTCTCCTGATGAGAAGACTTCAAAACCTTGTCGCAGGCCTGCTGTTTGATCGGGCCCAAAAAAGCTCACTTTTTAAAGACGAGTGAAAATGAGCCTATTGTGCTTCGGCCCACAAAGGCGGTTAAGATTCATTTGACAACAGCGCACACTTGTAAAGCCTGTCTGAAACGTGAGTCTGTTTTTATGTGAGAACTCAGTCATTTGAGAGACCTTTTTTCCTGTTACACAAACAGCAGGTAGTAAATGACAAGTAAGGTGAGGAACAAGAGTTTCCAATTTAAGGTGAACATGGACATTTCTGCACCACTAGCATAAATGGATCTGCAAAAATAATTTGCAACCAGTTTACTAACTAGAATTAACTCCATTTTCCATAAGATGACAAACAAATAGTCCTGCCTATAAAATATTGTTTAGATGCATATTGAAAGGCAAATGAGAGCATTTTGGAAAAAGTGTTTTTCTACAATCGTCTATAAACTGAAAGTTATTATTAAAAAATATATACACCACCGTTGAAAAGGTGTTATGTTTTTGAAAGAAGTCTCGTATGCCCACCAAGGCTGCATTTATTTGATCAAAAATACAGTTTAAAACATAATATTGTAATATTAATACTTAATATTAAAATGCAAAATAACTGTTTTAAAGTTTATTCCTGTGATGCAAAGCTGAATTTTTTTAATAGTCTTCAGTATCACATGATCCTTCAGAAATCATTCTAATACGCTGACTTAGTGCACAAGAAATATTTCTTATGACTATCAATGTTGAAAACGGTTATACTGCTTAATATGTTTGTGGAAACTGTGATACATTTTTCCAGAATGCTTGATGAATAGAAAGTTCAAAAGAATTATTTATTTAAAATGTAAACAAGTCTTTACATCTTTAAATATTTTTCTTCACTGTTGTTTTTTTTTTTTCAATTTCATGCATAATTGCTGAATAGAAGTATTAAGTTACTTATTTTTTAAACTGAACCCAAACTTTTGAATGGTTTTTCATTTCATTCCATTCTAACTCTATATCCTAGACATTTAGAAATTTAATAAGAATGTTAAATACATCCTCAGTTCATTTCAGAATAGCATGCAGTCTACTGTTTTATCAGAATAAGAAATATCTGTTGTAATGGGTTTAATGTTTTTGTCTCGTCGCTCTGGCCGGGACACGCAATCACAGTATGGTAGGGGCGTAACATTTTCGTCACACGCTTGAGGTATTCGGCCAATCACAAGCACTGGATAGCAGGCCAATCACAGCAAACCTTGCTTTTCAGACCGATGAGCTTTGTAAAAAATCGATGCGCTTCAGAAAGGCGGGGCATAGAGGAGAAAAACAATAATGTACAGTATTGGAAAATAATGTGTTTTTTAACCTTTAAACCGCATAAACACATTTCATTACACCAAATCAATCAAAATAATGTTCTTTGCAACGTCATAGGACCCCTTTAAGTAAAAGTTTAAGTACATATCAAATTATCATTTTATCTTATCATATTTAATCATATTCATGTAATCAAAATCATAATATTATACAATACTGTTCAGACCTTTTTTGAACGATTTTTGAAAGACGTGAACACAGTAATATTGTGGAATTATTATTACAATTTAAAAAACTGTTTTATTTTAATAGGTTTTAAAATTTAATTTATTCCTGTGATGGCCAAGCTGAGTTTCAGCATCACACTCCAGTCTTCAGTGTCACATGATTCGTCAAGAAATCATTCTTAATATGCTGATGTGCTGCTGCATCAACGACCTACTGGTAATCCTGTTGCTCGATATTGTGATGGACCAAAACAGATAGATAAGCCCTAGTATTCTATGTAAGTTTCCAAGCACAGTGACAGACTTCAAAAGGCCACAGTGTCACAGTCTAGCTCGGGGCATTCGGACTCTTTCTGTACCCTCTGAAATCCAACACCCATGGTCACACTTTCACAACTGAGTCTTTGGTCAGATGAAAGTCGTTTCGGAACCCCTCAGTAGTACCCCCTCCCCCAGCCGCCATAGAAGAGAAAGAGCGATACATTGTGAAACATTCGAAACCCAACTCATATTGCACTGTCTAATCCTCTTGAACACAGAGCAATTAAGAGCATTAAAATTCCTCCAGCACTAAAGGAAAGCCACATCACAACAGCAGTCAGGAGCCACGTTAACTGACCTATATATAGGTGGAGACACAAGCTGCAATTATTACAGGATTTAATCAACAGGGCGCGCTACACAGACTAAGGGTTTTCTACATAAGTGTGTTCATCACCTGGTTTGGGTTTGGAGAGGCATCCTCCCATGGTGGGCCCGGAGTGAAGCCAGGTGGCCCGATGAGAGGGAAGCCCAGGGTGGGTGTTAGCAGGGCTGGGCCGATCAGACACTCAGGGTGGGCCGCTGGACCTGGATAAGGTAGAGGCAGCACTGCAGGGGGGATGTTTGGGCCTGTCGGGCCCACACGGCCATCTCAGAGATCAGCGACTGTACATAATACACCGCCTGAGAAAAGACAACATATAATTGCTGTAATTCTAATTTACAGATTCCTCTTATTCGCCACTGCTTTGCTATTATTGACCAGTGTTTTGGGGGCTGAGGTGCTGGTGCCCCTTACTTGCTTAACCAGCAGGACTTTTTTTGACCAAACATCTTTATTAAGTTAGTTTTGCTGGTGAGCAAATCCACCTTAGCAGGCAAATATCTGAAACAACATTCAAACTGCCCATTTATTTTTCCCCCGCAAGGTCACTGTCAATTAATATAGCTGACAAAAAAGTTTCTAGCCAAGTTTGGACCACTTTTACCAACTTTTCATTTGGGGGCATTATAATTTCAGTACACAAAAGCATTGAAAATACACAGGTCCACTTTCTATTTGCTTTTTTACTATTAAATTTACTGATAAAAGTTTGAATTTCAAAAACCTATTTGGTAATTGTTTTTGCAGTAAGGTCATGTGACTCAAGTTTGCTAAAGACTGGACTAACTTGTAGTAAAATAAAATAAAATACAATTAGTGCTGTCGAACGATTATTTGCGATTAATCGCATCCAAAATAAAAAAAAAAGTTGTATACATAATATATGTGTGTACTGTTTATATTTATTATGCATATATAAATACAAACACATGCATGTATATAAAGAAAATATGTTATGGTTATATATTATAATGTATAAGTAATATGTATAAAGGTGGTATAATATAGACTGTATATAATATAAATATATGCATGTAAATCCATGTAAATATTTTCAAAATATATACGTGCGTGTGTGTGTATTTTATATATACATAATAAATATACACAGTACACACACATATATTTTGTAAACAAAAACTTTTATTTTGGATGCGATTAATCACAAGTAATCATTTGACAGCACTAAAAATAGTAAAATGTAAGCACAATTAAATAATTAACTTTGTCTTTTTTAAAGTTTAAGACAAGGATGGAGGCAGAAAACAAATTCATGTCATTTGCGCAAAGCATGGCTCTGATTTTATAGTTTCATAGGTTAGGGTACTTTTAATTTAAAAAAAAAAAATTCCTAGCCAAATTTGGACCAGTTTGTACATTCAAAGTTAAAATGAATTTGCATTTAGTCATTTAGCAGATGCTTTTATCCAAAACGACTAACAAATGAGGAAAATAGAAGCAATCAAAACCAATAAAAAATATATATATTGAGAGAGAGAGAGAGAGAGAGAGATTTATAGATATATGAACATTCAAATCCATAAATGAAATAAAATGAGTGACTAAAATCAGGATGTAGGCAGAAAACATTACCATTGAGTCATTGTCCATGACTAATTCGCCTGCCTCTCTTTGAATGTGCAGCATTCCGGCTATTGCGCAAACAGTCTTTAGGTGATTATGTTAAGGCTAATCAAATGCAAATGTTGTAAAAGTGTAGATGATGATGGGAACCCAGCCAGCCAACAAAATGCAACATTAAGGTCAAACGGTTCATGTCAACTTACTATCATTTTATTGCAAATAGCCCTTGGGTTCAATACCCTTGCTGCTTTAATATGAAGCAAATCAAGAAAACTGCATGTTTGACATTGATCTATGATGTCTGTGTCCATGGTGAGTGGGACAGTGCATTCAGAAGCCCCTTTGGAGAAATGCAAGAATCCAGGGGTGGGGCAGGAACACAACTGGCCCCGTCAGAGAAAGTAATAGGCTACTAAGGGTCAAAGTGTAATGTTTGTGTTAAAATAATTTCTCCTATCCTAGTTTACTGTGACTAAAGATATATTTAAAGCAAAGAATATGTTTAGACAAAGAAACAAAATGGTGAAAAACTAATATGTGTTTGCACGTGTGTGGGAGAGAAAGAATAAGATCAGGAAAAACACAATGTGTGTGCTTACATATGCATGTGCATGCATCTTAAACACACCAACTCGAATTGTTCTCAGTTTTCCACTCAAATCTTGTTTCAGCTCTTTACCAGAGTTAACCATTACCTTCACTGACATATGTACTATACTTTCACACTTTCATACTTAATACTAGAGAAGTGCTTGTATCAAGTACTCTCTGTTTACCCACAACCTTTTTACTTTGTTCTGCTAGGGAGGACGAAACAGGCTTAAAAATAAAAATCCCAGATTTCAGCCTCACATAACTTGAGTTTAAATGCTTCAGCATCGGGGTCTTAGCTCAAGAGCCACTTGATATTCACATCACACCCAAAGGTCTGTGAAGTGGCGAGTAAAAAAACTAAAGTTTGCCTTAATTAAGGAAAGGAAATGTTCCACAAACAAAACAGGAGCAGAAGCACCAAACTTTGGGAACCTTTAAAACACAAGCTTTGAGAGCTGTTACATCAAATATATTTAATGATCATCTGGTTGTGGTGCACATTTGGAAGTAAATCACATAAAAAGGTGAAAAAGAAATAGAATGAAAAGTAGTTACTCTCTTGGCACTAAATTCTCCTCTCATCTCTCTCAGAGCTCTGCCTTGTTTATGGTATTTAGAGATGCAACATGAAAAGCACATACTTTTAACAATCCCAAAAGCATCACATAAATGGACTGCCTGTAACAATCAGCAAAAAATAGACCGCCTCCCTCTTCCTGCTGGCAGAAAAGAGCCATTTCTGCTAATCCTGAAGAATTTATGAAAATCTCCATAGCAACTGTGAATCTGTCTAGAAGCTGCACAATGCATTATGGTTTATGACATACATGAAGGTAAATAAATAGTGGTAATTTTATTCCACCCTCTCTCTCTCGTTCTTACCCCTGCCCTTTTACTATGTATAACAATACATTTATCAAATAATAAACCTACATCTCACTAAAAGCTAGTACTATTCTACAGGGTGAGTCTCACTACAATATGTCCTGGTCACAATTCGCCCCAAAATCAAAAGAAATACTTTAAGAAATTATATTTTGCATGAAGAGAATTGTTGTTGTGTGTGTAATTCTCTTATATTCTTACTACTGACATCCAGTAATAAAAAAATCAGTAATAAAATGTACATTAAAATTAGAAAATAAAGGCAGTATAACAAATACTATATATGAATAGTAAATTATTTTTTGTAATGAGAATGAGATTTTATTGTATTACAGTAATGTTAAATAGAGAGGAAATCATGCTTAAGAGTCAAAATTACAATGCAACATTTTTTTAATTTTAACTTTACTCAAGCAAAATATAAATTGGACATTTCCTTGATATGTTGCATCAGATTAATCCATTAATTTACAACATTATTTGTCTGCTACAGTACTCTTTATAAGCAGAGGCTATTAACATTGCCACAATGCCCTGCTTACATTTTAATGAATCATGTATCAACTTCATTTTTGAATCAACTGCTGGACTTTCTGGGCAATCGGGCATCAAGCCCTTAATATTTCACTTTTTCCCCTAAAGTAGGTTAATCAGATTTTCAGTCTTTACAACATATGACGCAGGTCTCCTTCTTGCAAACTATTGCATTTATCCAGAAGCCAAAAGTGAAAACTCTTTGAGTAAAACAGGCTGTCAGCCTCACTACCTTCCCTATATGTATATATACAGACATACTATGAATTATTTATATTGTAGCACCTAGCAGCTGGGTATTTCCACATATGAAAGAGGAAAATTAAATAAAGGGGACAACCCAAAGAAAAGAAAAAAAACAGATAAATAGGAGCTCTTAAATATCTTAATTATTTATTCTAGACTGCATTCAGATTTTGGCTAAAAGCATCTGCTAAATGCATACATGTAAATGTCAGATTAAAAGGGAGACTTTCGTTTAATCTCACGTGTGCTTTATCAGACATCTCAGTATCTCAAATTGTGCTCTGATATGCCAAGATACCAAATCAAATTTAGCCAAGATCAAATTATCTGAGTAATGATGCTTATATATAGCAATGAAAATCTATTGCTCTAATCTATTACTGGAAGGTTGGCATGAAACACTATTGGGGAGCTGACATGCTGACATTACAGCAGTACATAACATGCTGAACTTCATCTAAAACGTCTAAAACAGCATTTTTAAAACTATATCATGCATGCCATTTTAAATGAATTCATATTCATTGAGAGGCTAATTAATTCATCAAATGAAAAATGTAAAAAAGTGAAAATATTTTTTTGTAAAAATAATATTTATCACATCACAGGACTATGTAAAAATGTAACATTGAAGGTAAACAGTTGATTACAATGGTAAAAAAAAAAAACTAAAATATAGTTTGTTTTCATATTTCATATTTCCATTCATAAACACTAATGTTCAAAAGTTTGTTTAATCCAAAAACCTTGAAAAAATGCATCAGCTTCCACAAAAACATTAAGCAGCACAGATGCTTTCAACATTGATAATTAGAAATGTTTCTTGAGCACCAAAAATCAGCATTTTAGAATGTTTTCTGAAGGATCATGTGATACTGAATACTGGAGTAATGATGCTAAATTCAGCTTTGATTCACAGGAATAAATACATTTGAAAATATATTCAAATAGAAACAGCTTTTTCAAATTGTTTTTCAAAAAGCACAATATTACAGTTTTTACTATATTTTTTTATCAAATAAATGCAGTCTTGATGAGCATAAAAGACTTCTTTCAAAAACAGTTTAAAAAATCTTTCTGACCCCTAAATTTTAACAGTAGCATACATATGACCCTAAATACTGATATTGTTCTGTTTCTGATGTTAATCTGTATGTCAAATATTTGTCAGACATTTTAGGAGACATAGTCGATAGTCCATTAAGTCTGAAGAACTATGATCAGAAATATTTTCTTATGGCAGTATTCAGGACAAACACCGTCTCCCTCAGGATCATTATTGCAGACTTTCATATTCTACCCTTACTGTTCCACCAAATCGTTCTGACAGTTGCAAGTTACAGCTCTACTCACAATACTGCAATGTAGCAGCAAAGCTGGCCTAAGACTGCATTATAACAGCAGCTCTGGCCCACCATCTAAAGCCATTTCATTAAAACAAGCAACCCCATTCCAAACAAACTGCCTGCAAAAGCATATTCTCTCCTCCTGAAAGCCTTAGAGAGACAACCTACACAAGCACAACTGTCCACAATCTGAGCAATGACTGACTGCCCTGGCCAATGACAAAAACAATATATGACAGTCAGTCACCTACTGTATGATCATGCCTGTCTCTCATCCATCATTCTGTTCAGCTGCCAAGAACTGGAAATGTCCTGTTGTGTCATCCAGTAAATTTGAGTGAATGCTTTTCTAGACTTGTAAGGTGTGACCCCTTCCCACACCCACAACGTACTCTCCACCAGGACACACACACATACACACACACACCCACCCACACACACAAACACACACACACGTTATCACCTGGACTTGACTTACACGCTGAGGAACAAAAAAGCATGTTGTGCGACCAGTGAGTGTGTCCACGCCATGACAGAGCACTGGTGGTTTTAGCACTACGTAACCTACAGATGGAAGTATGTGTCCGAAGTAGACTGTAGATACATGACAGGCACTGGTTTTATCACACGGGGGGGTCATCATTCATTCAACAATTGTTAACCACAGTGGAACACACAAGCTGAGTGCAATTGAGAATTAAAAATTACAGTAAACGAAACAATTACAAGAAATTTTTTATCATACAATAGGGTCTTTTTTACAATTTGCCAGACCAAACTTGCCAAAGGGCTTGGTCAAACCTGTCTGAAGTTATAAAAGTTTTAAAAAGTCTTGAATTTATAGGCCTTTTTAAAAGAAATTGTGATAACTCAAATCATAAAGGAGCATTCACATTTAACAACAATTGACCAGAGAAAAACATTTATAATGATACAAAAGATTTATATTTCAGATGACTGCTATCTTTTGCTCTGTTAACCATTTTTTTTAATCTGAAACCTTATATACTAATAAGCACAGGTTACTTACGCACCGAATCAGGAAATTGGGAATGACTTTCGGAAGCATATGTGACACGAAGACTGGAAGTACTGAGCTGAAAATGTTATTCTTCATCAAAAGGACTAAATTAGTTAAATATACATCAAATAGAAAACAGTTATTTTCATTTATAATATTTGACAATATTAATGATATTATTTTTTGAATATAAGAGACCTTTCAAAAACATAAAAAGATCGCACTGATTCCAAACTTTTGAATGGTAGTTTAGGCCTACGCCTTTTATATTTCCGATACGCCTTTATATTTTTAGAAATGATCTTGCATTTTTATGGCGCAGGGTGGAAGACCACTAATTTCGCAGAATTCATTTAACTTGCCTTGCCACATTACATTTGAATTGCTTCCACTCGGCCAACGTCCTTCCCAAGTCACAATTCAACTTCCGGTGGGGCTGTGGCCCAAATTTCAGGCATACATATGCAACATACTGCGAGTAACACAAACCACACCAGAACCATAAAATAAAAAATTCTAGATAACTAAATAAATATGCGAATAAGACAGGTAAATGCCACTCTATACGTGCTCTCACGAAAAGATGTTATGCTGAGAAAAAGACCCCTAGCATCTCGCTCATCATTTGTGCTGGCAACCGACTTAATGTCTCACGTAGGACGAGTAGACCCCAGCGCAGTGTCAGATGTACGCAAAAGATTACCAAAATTCTGAAAGTCACACGGTTCAAAGAAGATGTCAAGAAACTCAGAAACAGAAGGGTCGTCGAATTAAATTTATTGCCAGCACCTAAAGGTGTGACGGATACTTCTCCAAAAGTGTGTACACAAAACAAGGTAACATGAAGATAACAAAAAGGGGTAAGCAAAAAATGTCCCTTTTCAATGATATTTTGAGTCTAAACTTGACTGGCAGATAACGTTTTACTGACCAGCATCTAAAAAAAATCCCTTGAGGTGAATTTGATGCTCAAACAAAAGACACTGGAGTCAATTCAAACCGAGATTGCAGAAGTTGTCAACAGTCCCTGAGTAAAAAGTGTCTTCTGGTTAAACATTAGGCCATTTGCCCTGATCTCAAGAAGATAAAGTGTCTCCTGATCGAAGGAAGATAAATCAGAGTACGAACACTAACAACAAAGTAGAACCGCACAATGTTTGTCAGCCTTCACCTTGCTCTCTCCTGTTTCCATTCAATTATATCTGTCCCTAGTTTTATTCCACAACACAGTAAACCAGTTGCACTGCAACCCAGCTGTTTGATCAACATGCTGTAGGAATACAGGCAAAGCATCACAGCATTGTTTGAGTGTTTACACCAGAACATTTACATGTACCCTCAGTCAGGGATGCTATGTACTGTAAGCAGTTGCTGTTTTTAGCTGAATGGATGTGCTTTACAAGCAAACAATGACGTGATTGCAATAATTTAGAGACTTGCGTGTCAGGAAACACCATACTGATTATATTGACTAAGGATTCCTGCTTATTATTAAAGGGGTCATATGATGCGATTTCATTTTTTCCTTTCTCTTTGGAGTGTTACAAGCTCTTGGTGCATAAAGAAGATCTGTAAAAAAGTTGCAAAGACTAAAAGTCTAAAATCCAAAGAGATATTCTGTATAAAAGTCAACCACGCCTACCTAAAACACCTCGTTCTAACACGCCCCCCCATGTCTACCTCGCTATGTGGGAAGATTTGCATAACGTTGCCCAAATGTTCACGCAAGAAAGAAGGCGTAACTTTTATTCTCACCGTAGTATTGTTGCTGCCGCCATGTCGTGAAGACGCTGTGTGCTTCGTTGTGAAAGCGAAACTACTTTGTTTGGCCTTCCAAAAGAGGATGATATCTGCTTCGTCATGCCTAGAGCTGATCTGTGCTGGTCGCTGAGGGAATACAACAGTATGTGAGGCAGGCCGTTAACAATTTCCGCCTCTCACGCTGAGGTATGCGGCCAATCACAAACTGCCACTGGATGCTGGCAAATCGAGAACACATCGCTTTTAAGACCGATGAGGTTCAAAAAAGGCGGTGGCATTGAGGAGAAACAATAATGTACAGTAGGTGGAAAATAATGTGTTTTTTTTTACTTTAAACCGCATAAACACATTTCATTACACCAAACACACAAAATAATGTCCTTTTTAGCAGCATCATATGACCCCTTTAATGATGGCCTGTGATTCACAGCTTCTGAATATTTCAGTGGTTCTCATTCCTATAAAATCAAAAATATATTGCATTTATGACAGGGTGCTCATCTAATAACAATGGTGGACAGTAACGGAGTAGTTTTACTTCGTTATTGTACTTAAGTACAATTTTCAAGTATCTGTACTTTACTGGAGTAGTTTTATTTTGAGTAACTTTTACTTTACTTCACTACATTCCAAAGCATAAGATGGTACTTTTTACTTCACTACATTTCATAAAAACATATCGTTACTCCATGGATAATAGGATCACGTGTTCCGAAGATGCCAGAAAGCGCGTGTTGATGTCAGAGAAACAGAAGCGACCGGATTCTTTTCAATGAACCTTTTAAATCGGTTTGCAAATCGCACCAAATGATTCATTCAGAAGTGGACGAGCCGATTGCAGCGTTCTTAGTCGAAACGCACGATTCAATTATCCGTTTAGAGGAGTCTCCAGGAACTGAATTCACAGAGAAAAGAACTGGGAGATCTTGTGAAACGCGCTCGGCGCACGGGGACTGATGCTGTTAAATGTAAGTTACTAATGTCGAATTTAAGGATTAGTTATTGTAACTTAAAATCATATTTAGGTCAAAGCTGTCAGTTGTTTGTGAACTAAATCTGCTGTAAAGGGTGATCTGTTTAAGCCCACTGAAATGCTTGAGTGCAGACACATCAACATCAGTGTCTCTATGTTTTAGGTCAAAAAACCATTAAAATAACACAGATTAAATAAAATAACTCATGCACATTCATCTTCCCCGCTGCTGTAGCGTTAGCAGTTTTATTAAAATGCTAAGCATTTAGCCCTATGTGACGTCTGTTTATTTTTTTCCTTATATTCATTATATTAATTATTTCCTTATTGGTTATTTTGGGAAAATACCATGTATTTTGAGCAGTAGGATTATAAAAAAAAAAAATACGATAATATAAAATTAAATTATAAAAGTATAGCCTATATAAAACCGCAAAATAAACATTCATCTATCGGTACTTTTTACTTAAGTACATAAAAAATCAAGTACTTTTGTACTTTCACTCGAGTAAAATTGAAACCGGAGATGATAGTACACGATTTTACTTTTACTGGAGTAATATTTTATTATAAGGATCTGTACTTTTACTCAAGTACTTAATTTGTGTACATTGTCCACCACTGTCTAAATAATAAATAATAAAAAGCATAAGAACGTAAATAATTTAAATAAATAGACAATACAAATAAAAATAAAATAAAATCTTTGCCATGTTAGCAGAAATGTATGCATTTGGCAGATGCTATTATCCAAAGCAATTCGCCAAAGGAGCCAATAATATTCGTAATAAATTTAGGAAAGTAAGGTCACAGATCTTTTCGGTAGCTGGTCCAGCACCCATGGGCCCCCAGGGTCCACCCTTTTAAAGAACAATGTCTGAGCAATAAACATTTCCTTTGTTAATCCCCAAAACTACAATAGCAGACTTGAGTTGTAGTGAGATGTAAAGAGGCTTTTGTTTGACTTTAGTTTATCACTTCTAGCTGCCACAGGATTATTACAGTGCAAATGAAATTCAAATATTGGCTTACAGCTAATCAGATTCCTCATTATGAGCTCTGAAAAGAAGAAACAATCAAATATCATGACCTGATAGTGGCCTTCTGACATCTTCTGATATTTGACATTTGATGCGTTTTGCATGCTCCTTGAATTCAGCTGAAAGTAGTGTGACTTGCTGTAAGTCTTTTCCATAATCAGAAGTTCACTGAAGTTCAGCACTGATCTGGTTGTGGAATTTAGATGCTAACCTTTAGTACATTGTGGGTTAAGGCACATGCTCATAATTGTAGCTGTTACTAGCACATTTACTTTAACAGTCAAAGCAAATGGTGTTTGAAAAGTATTTGGTCAAAATGCACCATATAGAAAATACATTCTTTCTATTTTTTTTTTATAAACCACTGGGAAACAGATTACAATTTGCAATTTAAGACTGAACATTCATGGAAGAAATCTTGATATATCCTAAGGATTCTTTCGGAATTCTTCAAGATTTTGTTATAGTGTAAAACTCAGCAATACTTTCACATCTCTTGCATGTTCGATACACTGAAAAATATTGTAGAATAATTTTCTTTAAAACAGAAATAGCTAGTAAATTTCACAAATAATTACAAAAGGCAAATGGCCAAGTAACACATTAAACAGATCATTTTAAAACTTACACATCAATGTTGGTAATAGAATGTGTATGTTATTGATAAAATGGTTATAATACACACTTGTAAATCGTACTCAAGATCATATTCAACTTCAAAAAAAAAAGATGTTTCTTTTTAAAGAGAGTACTACATGAAAATTAATATAATTTAATTGAGCAAGGGATTTAGCATTGTTTTTTATTAAGACACACACACATATACAGGCCTTGGCGAAAAAGATTCAAACCCCTTATGTTTTTATGTTGCAGATGGTAAAACTGCTTTTTACAAAATTGCTTTTTTTCCACATCAATCTACACTCCATACACCATAATTGTAAAGCAAAAAAACATTTTTTTTAACATCTTTGCAAATTTATTAAATATTAAAAAAAAGATTCCATTGCATCTGGGACAGTTGAAATTTAGCTCAGGAGCATTCATTTCTTCTGGTAAATGTTACCACACTTTGAGTGAAGTTAGCCTGCTGCAAATTCAATTGAATGGGTATGATTTGGAATGGCACACACATTTTAATAAAAGGTCTAACAGCTGAAAATGCGTATCAGAGCAAAAATCAAGCCCTGAGGTCAAAAAAAAAAAAAAAAAACAATGGGGAGAGAGTGGGCAGAAAAAAAAATCTGCGACATTGAAGGTTCACAGAAGCATGTAGCCTCTATTATCCATAATGGAAGATGTTTGGAACAACCAGTACTCTTCCTAGAGCTCGCCTCTTGGCCAAACTGATCAATTGATGGAGAAAGGCTTTGGTTAGTGTGGTGACCAAGAACCTGATGGTCACTCTAGTTGAGCTCCATGATCATATGTGAAGATGGGAGAAACCTATAGAAGGACAAACATCACTGCAAAACTCCACCGATCTGGGCTTTATATTGGTGTGGCCAAACTCAATCCTCTCCTAAGTGAAGACGCACATAGTTAAAAAAAACACACTTGGAATTTTTTTTTTAAAAGCACCTAAAGGACCCTTAGACTGTGAGAAACAATATTCTCCGGTCTGATGGACCTCAATTCCAAGCATCATGTTTGAAGGAAACCAGCTCTGCTCATCACCTGAAGAGTGCCATCCCAAAAGTAAAGTGTGCTGGTAGCAGCCTCATGCCGTAGGGCTGTTTTTCAGTGGCAGGGACTGAGGGGCTCATTAGAGTAGAAGAAAAGCTCAATGCACCAAAAAATTGAGATAGCCTTAATGAAAACCCAATCCATAGCGTTCAGAACCTCAGACTGGGCAGAACGTTCACCTTCCAACAGGACAATGACCCTAGCACACAGCTAAGAGTGGACTTTAGAAACTCTGTGAAGTCCTGAGTGGCCAGCCACAGCCTGAGCTTGAAGCCATCAAATTATTTTGGAGAAAACCTGAAAAATGATGCCCTGCCCCATCCAAACTGACAGAGGCTTGGAGAGGGGAGATGTGAGGTGAAGAAATGGCAGATAATAGATAAATTGCCAATGCTGAAGTGCCAAAGCCTGTTGCATCATACGCCAAAAATACTGTGAAGGCTGGAAAGGTGCTTTAGCTAAGTTAAAGAGTTAGTACTTAGTACAAAGGTTTTTTTATTTTTTATAAAGGTCACAAAGTTGTTAACAGTCTGTTTGGCTTTGGCCATTATGGTGATGAAGTGAGATGATGTGAAATAAAAAAGTAATTTCAGCTTAACATAAGGCATGCAACCCATAAACAGATGAATACTTTTCGCAAGCACTGTATATTAAGTTGCACTCACAAAGCGCCAATTTCTCTAGATTAAATTAAATGTAATAGCCTAAATTAAATTGTAAAATAAAAGTAAACGAATATAGAAATTTCCACACTTTCAAGAAAAGTATGACCTATGTTCCATGCCGGAATATCATAGTTTTGAAAAATTCCTTACTGTGAAAAAAATATTTTTAAAAATCATGTTTCTACTTCAAAAACGATGACATTTAAATGGAACTGTACATCATTTGTTTGTGAAAATTATTAGCAATTTCAGAGTAAAAACTGCTTCTAAACTTTTTTTCAGTGTAGAAAGAAAAACTGAAGCTGAGATAGATGGAGAGAACTAAAGTTTACTTAAGTTCATCCATCATCTGAGATCTCAATGCACTACTATAATACTCCAACGTTGTGGACCTCAAATCTGCACCGATCTACTGTACCTGACCAAACAGCTTCGTTGTGCAAAATTCAGCCTCAGATCACACGTACAGAGCTTTCTTTTATCTTATCTGGTAGCAGAAGTTCATTAAATCTGATAAGACACTGTTCCATGCTCTAGCAGATTACAATCTGAATTGCATAACATTGCCAAACTGAGAGTTAATGATCTCTACTCACCTGGTCTGGTCTAAATCAGGTGTGCTCAGAGTTTTCTGCATAAGGCCAGAGGTGTGGAAGCCGCTGAGATCTCACAGGGTATCAAGTCCAATGTTATCTGTGGAGCTGGATTGGTGTTATTCCTCTTTCCTATGGAGAATTCCAGAGCGCAGCACTTTCCTCTCCTGCCTCCTCCTCACTCTTTTACTGCAGTAGCCCAAGATCAAGGCACAGTCCCACCACAAATCTCTGACACACAAACACACACACATACACCAGAAAACAGAGGCGCTTGTAAGAACTGCTCTCTCTTACTCTCTCTCTCTCTTTTGTTTTGGTGCTGGCTTCATAAACACATCTCTTTTTACTACTTCTTTCTTTTTTACTCACTCCTGCTCTCTCTCTCTCTCTCCTCCTCTCCCTCTCTCTCTCTGGCGGAGGTTGGGGTTGCAGCAGCAGGACTCTTGCCAGTAACTCAGCTGTATGCAGTATTGATGGAGTTGCTCAGGGATGCTAACACAGCATGAATTTTCCCAGCGCTCCACTTTCCCTTTCGCTCTTCACCCCCTCCTGCACCTCTTTTGCTCCTTTTTTTCACTCCCCCAACCTATCAGTCTGCTTCCTTTGGTTGACCACTATCTAAATCACTCTGTTCCTACGATCTCTTTTATTCTCCTTAGTTTTATTGAACTTGTTCTCTCTCAAATGTATTACATCGTGGGTCTAATTTGCCGATTAAGCAGATCAAATCTCAGGTTCTCGCTGCATTACTGTATATGCTGCCCCTGTGGATGATCTTTCTACAGATCATTAGCGCTCATTTGTGGCGCTTGCTAAGACTATCACTATTATTTTTGCTCATACTTAGGTTTAGGAATGTGAATGAACCTTTAACCCTGAGTAACGCTGAGTTATGCAGGTGGTTTTCCCATCCTGTCCACAGCACAAAGAGTACAAGAATTAAAAGTTTGTTGTTGAAAATAGGTGTGCTACAATTTTGTAATTAAAAGGATTTTAACTTGATGAATAATAAAAAAGGGCTCTGACTCGGGCCAGTATGCAACAACTTAGAACACCCTAGCATACTACATACTAACAACCAAGCTACTAATACACTCTTAAAAGTAAAGGTGCTTCACGATGCCATAGAATTAGACCTTTTTGTCTAAATGGTTCCATAACGAACCTTTAACATCTGAAGAACCTTTCTGTTTCACAAAAGCTTCGTTGTGGCGAAAGAAGGTTCTTCAGATAAAAAAAAATGCGAGAAAGAGATGGTTCTTTAAAGAACATATGACTGAATGGTTCTTTGTGGAACAAAAAATGGTTCTTCTATGGCCAAGGGGGTTGCACAACCTGCTCCGGCCGATATGCGACTGTCCTGACAAAGTTCGCTCCGACACCCTAATCAAACACACATGCAAGCAACTAATTAAGGTTTCAGGATCACTAAAAAAATTAAAGGCAAGGTGGTGTGCTTAGAGTTGGAGGCTAAACTTGCAGTGACAGTCGAGCGCCCAGGAGCAGGGTTGGGCACCCTGCTCTATGGCATCGCTTGAAGGAACTTTTGAAGCACCTTTATTTTTAAGAGCTGTAGCAAACTAAAGAACGATTTTTCAGGGCGATTCCTATTTCAGTTTTTTGTTACAAGCAAGAATTGGCCGATTTGTACTGCGCTGTTTGCTTCAAAACTATCTTAGACAGTGAAGTAAGAGGAAAAAGAAAAATTCCATTGAAACCACCCCAATTCACATATTGGGGATTTTCTTCCAATTTGCTCATAGGGAACAGTGCGCTGCGCGGCCTGCTACAGGATTCTCTCCTCTTTGGGTCCATCTTATAGCTTCTTGGTCTCGTTAGCAGCCGATTACAGACATCGGTAAAATTTTTCTACCACAAGAATGATAAATTTGGAACAGAGACCAATAAAAAATTATTGCAAGGGCAGTTTGTGTGCAATTCGGTATTAGATGACTAAAACTATCAAAGTATTGGCAAACCGGCCAATCGCTGATACCGGTAGTGATGATTGATCCAACCAAGCATAGCAGCGATATTAGTCCAATTTTGCCGACAGACCTATAACAGGACAGTAGATTAATAAGTATTGGACTTTGGGGTGGATAATTTTTGGTGGAAAAGGTGTGTGTATGATGTCTTTCCGTGGTTGAAAACAACGAGTAACCTTCTGATGTCATTCATGTTTTATTTTGGCTCTAATGCTAGTAAAGAGGAAAGATGACGGTTCACATGCCGCTGACCTGAAACTATTTTACGCGAAAAAGAAAACCACAGTTATGAACGTGGAAACTGGTGGATCGACAAGAAGATAAACGGGAATTATAAAACTTTAAGATAAAGCTTAAAACTATATACATTTAGGTTACCTAAATGAATATAGTGTTTGATAATACTTGTAAATTCATAAAAATAATATAATATAGTATGATAATCGAATTTTTTACTTTTGACCTCCCCCCCCCATACTTTCCTGTGATTTTTAGGTACCCAAATGACTGTTCACAGGATGCAAAAAGCCAAGTCAGGAACACCCGGACAATACACTAGGACGTCAACATGCTAAAAAAACTCAGAACACTCTAGCAACGATTTAGCAATGCACCAAAACCAATCAGAAAACCCAGGTGCATAGCCATGCATTAACAAAACACTCTAACAACTACATAGCAATGTGCTAAAAATCACCCAGAACACCCTAGCAACCATCTACCTAGCAACTATGCACTAACCTTAACAACAAACCCTAATGTAAACGTCTAGATCTTTTCTGCATCATGTGTGTATGACTGCCTTTGAAAAAGGAGTAAAAAGATGTCTGACGACACTTACAGTCTAATTATTATTGAAAGGGTCATGAGGCCCTTTTTGCTGTGCTCATCACAAAGAGAAACCTCTCTGATTTCAAATTCATTAAATATGCTGTCGGATCAGAGAATAGGACACTTCATTTCAGGAGAGGTTGTGACTAAACCTGAAATGATGATTCACTGATTAAAGTTGTGCTTGCCACTTAGATGCAAACAACAGTTTTAGATATCTTTATGTGCAAAAAAAACAGTATGTTGTTGCATTAAAGCAGCAGTAGACCTGAATGCATTAGGGATTCAGTCTTGCACCAGCAGTCTGTTTTTACTGCTGTTTTCTGACATCTCTGCAGCATCTGCCAGCAGGTTCAATCAAACTTAACTCCATCAGCAAGCAAAGATCCTGGTAGAACATCTACTTGTGATGCCCTCTGCTGGCAATGGAGGAAAGTCACCAAAAATTAGAGGTGAAGAGCTGAGGAAGCATCACCTCAAGGATAAAAGGACAAACATGATAAATCATTTCAGGAGGCACTCATTCCCTTCACCAGACATGGCCTGTCCCAGTGCACAGAGCCATACAAGTCACAGCATATTATATAGAAGATCACAGATCTGATGAATTATGAATTGGCCTTATTCCGTGTTATGAATGTTAATGGCTTCTTCCTGTAGATGTGCTTTTCCTGATGGTTTTAACCCCTGTGGAAGGATCGATAGCTTTAGATTTTCAAGGACACAATTGCTTATTGATAAGGCTAGTACCTGGATGGATAGTGATAATAAATTATTAGTATTTTTGTTTAAAAATGCAAACATGTGAGAAATATTGGCCAGTTTAAAAAACACGTGAGTACAATAAAATTTAAAATCTATCAGTTATAATAACATTAGATTAGATATAATTTTATTCATATAAATATAGGAATAAAATATATAATATTATACTGTACACAACGTTCAAAATTTTGGGTTTTTTATATTTTTATGGTCACTATTTTAGGCGGCATTTATTTGATCAAAAATACAAATAAAAACAGAAATATTGTGAAATATTATTGCAATTTAGAATAACTGTTTTCTATTTTAATACATTTTAAAATGTAATTTATTACTGTGATGCAAATGAGAATTTTCAGCATCATTACTCCAGCCTTCTTCAGTTGTCGCATGGTCCTTCAGAAATCATTCTTATTTGCTGCTCAAGAAACATTTACTATTATTGTTGAAAACAGTTGTGTGCGCTTAATATTTTTGTTGAAAAACTGAAACATTTTTACATTTGTCAAGTTTCTTTGATAAATAGAAAGTTTTTTAATTATTATAAAAATGGTTTATAAAAGGTTTATAACAGTATAATTGACTGATGATGACAGAGCATCATCAAATGAACATACAAAACATAAAAAGGAACATTGTCTGATTCTAGACAGTGCACACTTTTTAACACAATTGAACACCTTTATCTCTGCAACGTAGATGTGCTTTCAGATATTAACAAGGGATCATATCAGCAGTTGAGCGCTTAAAGGGGTCATATGATGCGATTTCAATTTTTCCTTTCTCTTTGGAGTGTTACAAGCTCTTGGTGCTTAAAGAAGATCTGTAAAGTTGCAAAACTAAAGTCTCAAATCCAAAGAGAAATATTCTTTATAAAAGTTCAGAGTCAACAACGCCTACCTAAAACGACTCGTTCTAAAACACCCCCACATATCTACCTCACTATGTCGGAAGATTTGCATAACGCCGCCCAAATGTTCACGCAAAGAAAGAAGGCGTAACTTTTATTCTCGCTGTAGTATTGTTGTTGCCGCCGCTGCCATGTACTGAAGGCGCTGTGTGCCTCAGTGTGCAAGCAGAAACACTTTGTTGGCTCTTCCAAAAGAGGAGATATCTGCTTAGTCACGCCTGGAGTGATCCGTGCTGGTTTTTCTGAGAAATACTACAACTTGCCGCTGTGGAGCGCCGGATGGCCTTTCACCGTGGATCAACCGCAGAGTCACGCCCCAGGGGTCTTCACATGTGGAAATCCGTCGCCTCTGCTCAATCTAGCCTTCCGGCCGTTCCTCATTTTCCCACGCCTCTGTCAATCTAGGCCGCCGTTGTGTGACGCTGTTGCGTTGTGAAAAGAAATACTTTGTTTGGCCTCCCAAAAAATGGAAACAACCTAGAAATAGGGTTAATTGATTTACTAACACTGTTCCAGAAACACTTAAACCCCAAATTTCAGATGATGTGCAGCACATTTTATGGAGGGACCGTTTCCTGCATCCTGGGAGAGTAGGATACAATAGACGGGGATGTCTGATTCAAGACTGTAAGAAGTTTTTTATATTTAAAGAAGTAGTTTTTATTATGCTATATATTTTAAAGCGAAAATTTTGGGGCAGTGTGAGTAGGGCTTGTTTGTCGTTCTCCGATCACAATAATGCAGACAAGGGTTTTATGTGTCCGCGGCGCGATGAACGCAAACCCGTTTAAAAAAGTATAAGTCATTATAATTCATAATATGTCCCCACTGGATGCAACGAATGCGCTCGTGTAATAATGGGTTTTTAATGTTTTTGAATTCGATCGGCCTGACCGGCATCATCCAGTATGGTGAGGGCGCGCGTAATTTAGTAACAACGCTTGAGGTATTCGGCCACTCACAATGCACTGGATAGCTGGCCAATTAAAGCACACCTCGCTTTTCAGACCGATGAGCTTTGTAAAAATCAACGCGTTTCAGAAAGGCGGGGCATAGAGGAGAAACAATAATGTACAGTACGTGGAAAATAATGTGTTTTTTGAACCTTAAACCGCATAAACACATTTCATTACACCAAATACACAAAATAATGTTCTTTTTAGCAGCATCATATGACCCCTTTAACATCTGTATATGGATGTATGCTCACTGACTGCAGGCCAAAGGCACACCCTCTCTTCGTTTGTACCCGTTGACCTCTATGTTTCACAGGAAACTCTTATCTGAACTCTACGCTAGACGACTTTCGCTGGCAAGATTAGCCGAGCACTAAAAGGTAGCATGCCTGTCCTAGACAAGAAAAAATAATTCATTGTTTTCAACTTCTGCTTGAGCTGTGGTTTGTCTCTCCCTATTCGTCTTCTTTCATTTCCTTTATACTTGTTTTAATGTTGTTCTAACTGATGCCAAAATATCCATTAGGGATGTTATACAGGCTACACAATGCTTGCTATCCCAAAAACACTTCAGAACAGAGGAATTGAGGCATTTGGAGTGAGGTCTAATCAATCTATACACTTTTATTTAGCTTATCTTCATTCATTCATCAATTTATAAAACGTATGGCTTGATTTAACAATAATTCAACAAACATATTCAGTCAATAACTGACTTCATTATGCTTAGGGATATTCATCCTCACGTCGCTCTGAAACTTAAGACTTTCTTTTTTCTGTGGAACAAAAAAGAATATATCATAAGAAGATGGAATGACAGAATTGTAATTTCTGGGTGAATTATCTCTAAGAACAAATCTTTTACAATTAAAATGTTTTCAGTTTTATGATTATGCACAGAATACAGATCCCAAAAACTAATTACAAATTTATTCAGACACAAATTATATTCTCAATTTGAAAAACTTGCATTACAGCATTAACCATAATTGGCAAATGCTGCCATTGATAAAACGTACTGTTAAAAAGTGTCAAATAATGCGCACACAAAGAAAAGAAAATAATAAAACTAAACTAAACTAAAAACAAATGAAAAACAAATAAAATACTATATATATATCATATATATATTTCTACTATATCTAGTTTAAATGTTTTTAAAATATATACCAATATGCTACTGATTTCTTTTCCAAAGAGGGCTTAGAAAGTCTCCTGACAGCTTCAGAAAATGTGAATAATTCTGTCCAAATGCTTCCAAATCATGCATAACATTAATTGAGTTTTTGGTCCAATGCATCAACAGTGCAAATAAATCTGCTGCCACACCGTGCAACCCTTACAAAAACGATTTTGAGAGTTTTAGTATTCTTTAGGATGACAGCTCACAAATCTCTCAAGTCTGCAGAGATTGATTCTTATGTAAAAGAACTGAAGCATTACTAAAAGTATAATTTAGCTCTCAAGGGGATGAATAAATATGAAAAATCGCCATGCAAGTAACTCCTCTGATGCAATTGCAACGCTGATTAAAACAAATTCGATATTTCATGATAAGTCTGGCATGATTGTTTAGTAAAGCTGAGTGAATATTTCCAGCCTTCAGATGAAATCTAAGCTATATGATTTCCGTCTTTCTGTAATGCTGAGTTCTCGGGCGTTGTTCTTGATTGAGAGCGAGAATTTTACTTCGCAGCTTTGCTTCACGATCGCCCATGCAAACAGCAACAAAAAGAAAAGCCCCTCCAACAACTAAAAGAAGTCCAGCAAACCAGGCAGAAAACATGGCCTCTCCATACTCCCATCTGGGCATCACATCCGGAAGATTCTCATCCCAGAACTTCACTACCATTATGTACGCCATTAGCGAAACAGGTGCAAGGGTCGTGATCCCCGACACAACGATAAACACTCCACCGAGGATGAGCAGCGTCCTCTTCATCCTCTCCCGCCCGGCACCAATCTCAACACCTTGGAGTCCGAAAAAAGCAGCCGCCACACCGAGGAATCCCGTCGCGATGGAAATGCACATGAGAACCCGTGAAGCTAAAGTGTCTAGTGGAAGGGCTAAAAAAGACTCGAAGGCTTTGCAGTGAATGCCAACTTCCTCTGTGTAGATACACATGTGCCAGAGACCCTCATACCAGTTCTCCATCTCATTCAGATCCGAGTTCATCGTCTTCCATAGTGGCAGGAAGGTTGTAATAATGGTTGTGACTAAACCTCCGAAGGACACAAAGAGCGAAGCTCTCTGGACAAACTTAGTGGTGAACAGCGCCATGTTAACACTTGTCTGTTCTCTTGCTCTGTCTGTCTGTCCATCTGAGATTTTCAACCTGTACATCTTGTCTAGTCTGGACTGGCTCCTCCTTTGCTTTAATAAAAACCCACCTGTTCTTGCCGGATAATCCAGCAGCCCTTCACAACGGCAGGACTGTTTTTCAAACTGATGAATATCTTTACGGAGGACAATAACTGCTTTTTAAAGAGGAAATACGATATGTCCAGTTTTAAGTCTGCGCAGGAAGCCTGAACAGAGCGCAATAAGACGTTAGAAAGAGCTTCAAAGAAACCTCTGATGAAATGTGTTAAAAGAGCCTTTTTCCTTTATTTGGTAACTAATTGTAGCTGATGATAACTCAGAAGTGATACTATAGAGTTTTAGGATGCTGTAACTCAGGATGTATCAGGGTAACAGCTGAATGAATGATAGTTTGCTTTGAGAACACTATGTACCACAGGTTTTTTTTCCTCTGAAGCTCCTCTGATATTCGGAGATCAGTGGTTGGAAATCAGACACCTTGTCCTATGCTGAGCTGAGCTCATCCATACCTCAACCATTTGTCCTTGAACACCAAATCCTCTTTATGTATAATAGGCTAGATTTAAAGGTGGCACAACCTCATTCCATACATTACCATTCAAATTTGGGGTCAGTATGACTTATTTTTAAGAATTAACACTCTTTTTCAGCAAGTCTGTATCAAATTCAACATTGATAATAAGAAAAGTTTCTTTAGTAACAAATCAGCATATTAGTTTTACAATCCAAAAAGGAAGGTTCATCCAAAAAAAGTCCTCTATCCATAATAGATATCCATAAAGTAGTCTCGTCTGAATCAGGAGAGAAATATGCACCGATCAAGCACCGTTTACAAGTGAAAACAGGGCAAAACGGTTGTAAACAAATTTGTTGGTGGATTTTACAACAGGGGAATGGACTTTTTCCACTGAAGAATGGAAGCATTATTGGACTCATCTTTTGGTCAGAAACCACCATTTAAAGTTAAAATGTCTTGCATTTGTTTATTTAAACACACTTTTAACAAGACATTAATTGATTGGATTGGTTGTGGATTATTGTGATTTTTAATCAGCTGTTTAGACTCATTCGGACGGCACCCATTCACTGCAGAGGATCCATGTAAGCAAGTGATATAATGCTAAATTTCTCCAAACCTGTTCTGATGAAGAAACAAACTCAACATCTTTGACAGCCTGAATTTTCAGCAAATAATTATTTCTTTTTTGGTGAACTATTCCTTTAATTTAACCCTAACCTTCTGATGAAAACAAAACAGTAAAACTAGTTAGTGTGAAAGGGCCTCTTCAGTCAACTCTAAAATGATGCTAATATTCCGAGACATGTTTAATCACTAACAATGCCAGATAATAATAAAGTCTGATCTTTGAGGCTGTGTGGCCTGAGAGATGCCCAGGTGCGGTTGCAGCTCCTGGCATCACGTGAGCTTCTCTGAAAAGAATGATCCCCTTTGTGCTGCTTTCCAAAACCTTTTATTTTTCTTTCATCACCCCTGTCTCAGGCTCAGCTTTTATGGCGTTCGGTTTAAACTGACAGCAAACAGCATTTCAGATGATAATGTTTATATTTTGTTCCAAATTGTTTGAGGACATCAATGATTTTGACTTTTTAGTGAAGTATTACGCATACCATTTGAATAATCGTTTCATTAAAGGTGCTGTATGTGATTTTAGCCATTTTGCTTCAACTACATGAACTCTTCTCCAAAACCTTACCCTTTTCTTACTGGATAAAAAGCACAAGTTGTTTAAAGAGCATTGGACTTCAGTGATATCTGTCAGGTAGAGAAAGTTTATTCATGGAATTTGAAAACAGTCACTTTCAGCACCTTTAAATAGCATGTTAATGTAGTCTTATTAACCACATTGCAAAAAGGATGAATGAACCGATACTTACAGATTTGTTTCTAGCCATCTGTCATCCATGGTAACTCCCATCAAGTAATCTCATCTACATTCTCCCTCTTGTCATTTACATTATTTATATGCACAAGATAAACCACAAAACATAAGTTTGCTGACGTTGCACAATTTATTAAGGCATTTTACCCACAGGGCCGACAGAACACTCCGCTTCATCTCAATGATTACAGTAAAGCATACATGAGTCTTAACATTGACTGTTGTGATGATCCGCTTATATAATTATACTATGCCACAACTGCATAAAACGAAGCACTGCATAATTTCAGTGATAATTAAAAGGCAGCACAGACCACCTCACATCACTACAAGGTTCAGGAATAAATAAAGTACTACCATATTCATAAAAGTGCAGTAGATCACGTCTAGGTCATATTTCATCACAATATCAAAAAAAAAAAAAAGACATTTTGCTTAAAGATTAAATATATTCATAATAATAAAAAATAATTCTCATTACTGTAATGCAAAAAAAATATTGTTAGATTTTAATTATTAAGCTTGTAATACACATTATAGTAATATATAGGGTAGAGTGGGGTAAAACGCCCCCCCCCCCCTACTGTTTTTTCTTCTAATTTATAAGAATCTACGAGAATCAACGTCGGAATGTAACGTAACAATTTCTTATTAGTCATTGCATGTCTCATGATCTGTTCCCATGATCTCTCTTTAACATTTTCATGTCAGTATGCACAGTGTCTCCTCTGCTTTCCACGCAGTACCCCATTTTAATATTCCAATGTCCTTATATTGTTCTTATGTGCGTTTGCATATGTGTATGCATGTATGTGTGTTCATTATAAATCAACTCCTGAAAACTAAAAATGAACAATGATATTTTGAAAAAAAAACAGAACAAATAGTTAAACTAAGACCGCAACGATTTGAATATGGAGAAAAATCTAGCAAATACCTAGCAAATCAGCTAAAGCAAGAAACAGAACAATCATTACAGCAATATCTACCACTACTGGAAACACGATTCGGGATCCAGAATCAATAAATGAATTCTTTCGAACTTGTTACCTAAATCTATATACCCCAGTCCAACATGTACAGACAGATGAAATAGATTCTTTTTTGGAGAACGTTTCTATACCCAAAATAAATGAGACTCAGTCAGAAATGCTGGAAAACTTGCTTACTCGAGTCTAGACGAAATTAACGAAGCTCTCCAAGATATGCCAAACATTAAATCCCCTGGCCCAGATGGTTATACAGCTGAATTCTGTAGGGAATTTTGGCCCTCTCCGTCTCCGCTCTTCCATAGAGTAATTACAGAAATCTATGAAACTGGAAACATACCATATTATATGAACACTGCTTATATCACTCTTATCCCAAAACCGAATAAAGACTTAACACAATGTGCCAACTATCGGCCAATTTCACTCATCAATGTAGACATAAAAATTATAAGCAGAACACTATCAGCCAGACTAGAAACTGTCATCACAACTTTAATACACAACGATCAAACAGGGTTTATTAAAGGGAGGCATCCTTCAGAAAACACAAGAAAGTTAATCAATTTAATTACTTATCACAACAATATCGTTCCAGAAAATAAATAACCTTTCTTAATAGCATCATTAGACACAGAAAAAGCTTTCGACAGGGTAGAGTGGCCATTTCTCTACACTGTGTCACTTTGGATTCAAAACTAATTTTATCAAATTCAATAAAAATTCTGTACAAGTCTCCTGTAGCATCAGTCATTTCAACCTCAAAGTAATTTCCCTTGAAAAGAGGCACTCATCAAGGATGCCCCGCTGTCTCCGTTATTATTTGCACTCTTTATTGAGCCATGCAGCGGCAATTAGACAATCACAAAGCATCACCGGAATTCAGTCAAATTCATACCACCATAAAACAAGCCTGTATGCTGACGACATCCTGCTGTTTTTAACGAACCCATCAATTTCACTTCCACCAGCAGTATATAATCTCATTAACCAATTTAACAGGATGTCAGACTACTCCATCAACTGTTCAAAGTCCTATCACTAAATTGAATTGGGATGCTGAGGTCAAGAATTATCCTTTCAGACACATAACTAAGACACTTAAATATCTTGGAGTCCATATCTCATCTGATATAAATAAGTTGTTTAATCTCAACCACATACCTCACCTGGAAGAAATAAAAAAAGAATCCTATTGACAGATGGAACAAACTGCCTCTCTCTTTAAACGGCCGCATATCAACTGTTAAAGTGAATATTTTACCAAAGATAAATTACCCTTTTTCCATGATTTCTGTGACTCCTCCTCCAGGTTGGTTCTCCTCTCTGGACAGTGCAATTATTACATTTTATTGGAAAAATAACAAGCATCGTATAAAATTATCCAGCCTGCAGAAACCAAAACAGTATGGAGGACTCGGGGCCCCTCTCTCAGCAACTAATATATATTCATCATTGGACCAGTAATTATGACTCTATATGGCTATACATAGAAAAACAATTGATTAAACAATTAGATATTAAATATCTACCGTTTATAGATAAATCCCTGAAAATACATCTTAAAAACAATATCACTATCATTACTACAATGAATGCATGGGGGGGATACTCACAAAATATTAAACCACAGTTTTGAACCATCCGATCACACCCAACTATGGTACAATCCCATTTTCTCAATAAAAAGCCCATTCATTTTACAGCATGGAGTCAGAAAGGGATAACCAGCCTGGGTCAATTGTACTCTGGTGGCCTGCTCATGATATTCGACCAAATTAAATTGAAATATAACATTCCAAACCAAGCCGGCTTTCAATACATACAGCTAAAAGAAGTAATAAGAAAAACAGTTGGTTCAAGAAACTTAAAACAAGGTCACTCCCCTCTTTTCCAAGCCCTTTCACTTTTAAAACCGAAGAAACAAATATATAAATTCTTAATAACATCTGACAAATCAATAGCAATTCCCACTCAAAAATGGACTACAGACATTGGTTCAGAGAATGTTAACTGGCAAACAGTCTGCAATAATATATACTCTGTCATGTAACAGTAAAATTCAACTGATTCAATACAAACTGCTACACAGAACACACATTAAAATCCATAAACTACATCTAATGGGATTTTACAGATAGCATAATGTACACAATGTCCAACTTGCATTGATAATCCTTTCAATGCCTACTGGGATTGTAGGCATGTTCAATGCTTTTGGTCGGATGTCATGCACAGGCTATCAGAAATTCTTGGGCTCAAGAGCATTACTTGGCGATATAATCCTCACTAACTATACCCAAACATAAAGAACTATTTTTACTCTGTGCACTAACTACAGCTAAAAAGACAATCTTAGTTAATTGGAAAGACAGAACAAAGTTATTGACAAACCTCTGGTTTAATCTTCTAATGACACATTGCAATATGGAAAAACTTACAGCATCTATAAAATCTAAGATTGAAATTTTTAGTCTTGTCTGTGTTGTGTTGTGACAGTTTATGTCCATATATATATATACAGTATATATATACATACAGTGGGTACGGAAAGTATTCAGACCCCCCTTAAATTTTTCACTCTGTTATATTGCAGCCATTTGCTTAAATCATTTAAGTTATTTTTTTTCCTTTTTAATGTACACACAGCACCCCATATTGCAAGAAAAACACAGAATTGTTGACATTTTTGCAGATTTAATTAAAAGGACACACTGAAATTATCACATGGTCCTAAGTATTCAGACCCCTTTGCTCAGTATTTAGTAGAAGCACCCTTTTGTCTAATACAGCCATGAGTCTTTTTGGTAAAGATGCAACAAGTTTTTCACACCTTTTTTGGATTTTTGGATTTGGGGATCCTCTGCCATTCCTTTTTGCAGATCCTCTCCAGTTCTGTCAGTTTGGATTGTAAACGTTGGTGGACAGCAATTTTTATGTCTCTCCAGAGATGCTCAGTTGGGTTTAAGTTAGGGCTCTGGCTGGGCCATTCAAGAAAAGTCACAGAGTTTTTGTGAAGCCACTCCTTCGGTATTTTAGCTGTGTGCTTAGGGCCATTGTCCTGTTGGAAGGTAAACCTTCTTCTCCCAGTCTGAGGTCCTGAGCACTCTGTGGAGAAGGTTTTCGTCCAGGATATCCCTGTACTTGTACTTGTACTGTATTCATCTTTCCCTCGATTGCAACCATTCGTCCTGTCCCTGCAGCTGAAAAACACCCCAAAGCATGATGCTGCCACCACCATGCTTTCACTGTTGGGACTGTATTGGACAGGTGATGAGCAGTGCCTGGTTTTCCCCACACATACCGCTTAGAATTAAGGCCAAAAGGTTCTATCAGACCAAGAATCTATTTATCACCGTCCTTGGAGTTCTTCAGGTGTTTTTTTTTTAGCAAACTCCATGTGGGCTTTCATGTGTCTTGCACTGAGGAGGGGCTTCCGTCGGGCCACTCGGCCATAAAGCCCCAACTGGTGGAGGGCTGCAGTGATGGTTGACTTTTCTACAACTTTCTCCCATCTCCCGGTTGCATCTCTGGAGCTCAGCCACAGTGTTCTTTGGGTTCTTCTTTTCCTCTCTCATCAAGGCTCTTCTCCCCCCGATAGCTCAGTTTGGGGGCCGGACGGCCAGCTCTAGGAAGGGTTTTGGTCGTCCCAAACGTCTTCCATTTAATGATTATGGAGGCCACTGTGCTCTTAGAACCTTAAGTGCAGCAGAAATGTTTCTGTAACCTTGGCCAGATCTGTGCCTTTTTCCACAATTCTGTCTCTGAGCTCTTCAGGCAGTTCTTTTTGACCTCATGATTCTCATTTGCTCGGACATGCACTGTGAGCTGGAAGGTCTTATATAGACGGGTGTGTGGCTTTCCTAATCAAGTCCAATATGTATAATCAAACACAGCTGGACTCAATTGAAGGTGTAGAACCATCTCAAGGATATGGACAGCACCTGAGTTAAATATATAGTGTCACAGCAAAGGGTCTGAATACTTAGGACCATGTGATATTTCAGTTTTTTCTTTTTTAATAAATTTGCAAAATGTCAACAATTCTGTGTTTTTTTCTGTCAATATGGGGTGCTGTGTGTACATTAAAATTAACTTAAATGATTTTAGCAATGGCTGCAATATAACAAGTGAAAAATTTAAGGGGGTCTGAAAACTTTCCGTACCCACTGTGTGTAGATATAGATATATATATCTATATATATATATATATTATATATATAGATATATTATATATATATATATATATATATATATCTATATATAGTATATATATATATATATATATAATATATATATATCATATATGTGTGTGTGATGTATGTATGTGAGTATTTATGTATGTAGGTGGAGTGTATGTGTGTGTACACATTAATATATGTACAGTCTCAAAAAAATAAAAAAACAATTTACCAGAATCTTCTTCAAAGTAAAACAATCTGGACTCATTAAGTACTTTAGAGTATTAGAGTAAATTTCGTAACTGTCATAAAAAAAAAGGCCAAAAAGAAATACGGGGACGGTGTCCCTAAATGGTTCAGTTTCATATGCACTATATCTTTTTTTTTTTTCTTATCCCTTTGGATTTTGAAATGAAAAATGACCTGGACATTTTTTTGTGAGATTAACCCTAATTTATGTGGGATACATAATTATATGTCTAATTAAACAACATTGTTGGCCATCGACTGATTTGATGTGCTCTACCAAATAAAGGTATTTGTCCAAAATATATGCACATTAAAATAAATGTAAATGTGAGTCTAACATTTAGAAATGTTATGATCATCCAGCATATATCTCATACACAATTTGGTAATAAAACGTGAAGCAGCAAACAGGGCCCAATCTCATTGAGGAGGGGTGTGAGGCACGATTATATGGGCTGGGAGGAGGTGCTGGATGAAAAGGGAAGGAAATGGAGCGGAAGCGTAAATTAAAAAGTCCATAAGGGATGGGATGGGGCATGAAAGGGGAGGAGAGACTATATATCAGAGCTCATCTCAGTGCACTGTTTGTCTGATATGTGGGATGCCAGCGAGTCAATGATGTCCAACAGCAGCGGTTGGCTGAGCGATCGCAGGTTGGGGAGCTTGGACACCTTCAGGGAAGGAAGGAGAACCAAAGAAATAAATGGTAAACAACACAGGCCATGCAAGAGACCGCAAATAAACAGACAAAAAGAAACTGATAAGCTAACAGGACCAAATAGACCGGAATGTCACATATGGTTGGGGAATTATGTTCACAAAAGGCACTCACTGGCATTTAAACATACTAGAATTGTTTGATGTAACCAAAAATGGGACAATTTACACCTAATGAAGTTAATTTAATCTATTGAATAGGCCTAAATGCATATCAAACACACAAGTCTTCCATAATAAAAAGCCTTTAGTTGTTACAGATCTCTCTGTATTAAAAAATGACTGCAGTATTGTATACATTTAATAGCTTGTAGAGGTTATCCATGTCGCACTGAATGTCTTGGTGATGTGTTTTTAGCCGTGGCGAGGCAGCCAGCAAACGCTCAGAGCTGTGGTCAATAGCACACCCACCTTGGTGAACTGATGGACAATAATATGCAGGCAGTGTCTCTTCATATCCAGAGCTTGAGTCTTATCAGCCGCTTCCAAGATCTAAGGATGAAGAAAGGATGATAGTATGTGACTGCTGTTTTTGATCATCAAATGTTATGATGTTCAGTACAGTTCAAAAATTTTGGAGTTGATAGGATTCAATATTTTTGAAAGAAGTCTCTTATGGCCAACCAAGGTTGCCTTGTTTTTTAAAATCAAAATACAGTAAATTATTTTGTGAAATATGGTTTGCAATTTAAAATAGATTTTTACATTTAATTAATTGCATGTTAAAAATGTAAGTTATTACATTGCGATTTTTTTGCAATCATTACTTCTTTACTCCTTCCAGTCTTCCGTTTCACATGATCCTTCAGAAATCATTCTAAATTGATTTGGTGCTCAAGAACATTCTTCTTATCAAAGTTGCAAACCGTTTTATTGCTTAAGATTTTATTGTGGAAACCCTGATCAGGATGCTTGATGAACGAACGTTAAAAAGAAACACATTTAATATTTGATGGAACATAATCCCTCATTCCCCTTTCCTAAGTAAAAAAACAAAAAAAAAATCCCTCTCCTGTTTGTCCATCTAAAAAATCCTACCAACATATTTTGAATCGTCAGGACTGTTTATACAGTTTACAACAACTCTGTGTATATTTCCTCCTGTTCAGATTACAGGACGTTTTTCACTGGATAAAGCAGTTAAAAAGTGAAATGACTGAATGATGGTTTTGTTTGTACAAACACACCAGCTTTGGTTCAAACAAGACGTTAATCGATGGACTGGAGTCTTGCAGATTACTTGTGGATTATTTTGTTGTTTTTTATCAGCTGTTTGGACTCTCTTTTTGACGGCACCCATTCACTACAGAGGAGCAAGAGATGGAATGTGAGCAAGTACCTGCAAGACATTTTCTACAGTAACGTTCATCTCCAGATTTTGCTTGCAGTAGGCCTGAAGTCTGTTGTTGGAGAAACCGTAGTAATAAGGTGCTGCAAACAGGTATCTGTGCGCTAGTTAAGGACATAAAAATAATTTAAAAATTGATAAAGCTCAGGTCACTTCCATTTAAAACTATGGATTTCTTCCATCTGTTTTATCATCCCCCAAAGAAAAATTGCTGATCGTAAAGTAACAGCACACCTCTCCTTAACAGCTACACTATTTGAGGCACCGATCATGTCTCTTGCATGTGGGATGAGTTTTGTCCAAATATTTGATGTGACATTTGTTCAAATATGTGATATTAATAGTAATACAACGATATTAATAGCAATACAACGTATTGTGCATGCAACCAGAAATAAAGATTGCATACAATACAAAATTGGGGCACATGAAGCAGTAAAAAGGATACAGGGAGTCCTCTGGAGGCATGTTGACGTCCCCATAATAAATGTAGCGCAGCATGGACTCAAAGGCCTGTGTACTAGGAACCATCTCACCTATTGAAATGTTCACCTGCCCGTCCTCTGGCATGAAGGAGCGGAACATGGCCTCAAAATAACTGTCAAAGAATTGGATGCAAGCAATCAACTGGTAAATTTTCATAGTCCGAAGTTAAAATGTAATAAAATAAAAAATCCTTTTCACTTGTTACTAATAGTTCAGTATAGCGGTCGAAGAGGCAAAATTTCTATTTTCATTCATTTAAACTGAAGTACTAAAATTATTTAACTTAAACTGTAACTAATCTAAAAATGAAAATAAAAACAATTACATAAAACTTACAAAAATCAGACAACAAAATGACTAAACTTGGAAAATATAAAAATCTAAACCAATTCAAAACATTAACATGTACTATAATACTGTACCATGATTTACCTGATTCATTAAACTTAAAAATATAGTATGGAAAAAAGAAAATACTGTGGAAGTCAATAGCTACTGCTAACTGTTTGGTTGAACCTCATTTTTGGATGAACTATCCCTTTAATACTTTAAATGCAAAGCGATTCTTTGTCGAGGCCCTGGTGACTATCGTCATTACCTGGAGCGAGCAGCAAGTATGGCCTTATGTGCAGGGCGCGGATGACCATCTAGCAAAAGGATGATGTCACAGAACTCATGGCCCGCCCCCTCTAGACAAGCCTTCATGTCCTGTACCAGAGACGTGCCTGAAACAAAATATTTTTTGGAGTTATATCCCCTATTTTGGATCTGTCCTGAAAGCTTGAGTGCTTACAGAGAAAGGACAAAAAGTCAATGTGGTTATTATTACCTATATCCACTGGCTGATCCGAATAGACTCTGGGAGGAGGCTGCTGTTTGCGTCTCACTATCTCCACGATTAGCGGAGTGGACAGGTGCTCAAACTCTTTGGTCATGATCACCTGGTTGAAGTGACTCTCCTTCACCACAAAGTTCAGGCAGTGTTCCTGGGGGTGGAAATAAATAGAGATACAGAAGAGAATCTGACTTTCTGACAAGGACGTTTTCTGTGATCAGGTGTGTGTTACTTCAGCTTTACCTTGAGCTGGTCCAGCTGAAGTTTGTTCGCGTTTTCACACACACTCAGGACATTCTGCAGATCGACCGATGCCTCAATGTACTGCACACAGAGCTGCTCCAGTCTGGACAGTTTAAAACTCAGAGCGAGTTTATAAACGTCCATGATCAACAGCACATCCTGGACATGACCTGTTGAGAGACAGGAAGAATTAAAATAGTGCCCTGAGACACTCTCTGTGCCTTTTATTAAAGGGGTCATATGATGCTATTACATGTTTTCCTTTCTCTTTGGAGTGTTACAGCTCTTGGTGCATAAAGAAGATCTGTAAAGTTGCCAAGACTAAAGTCGCAAATCCAAAGAGATATTCTTTATAAATTTAAGAGTCAACCACTCCTACCTAAAACGGCTTGTTCTAACATGCTCCCACATGTCTACATCACTGTGTGGAAGATTTGCATAACACCGCCCAAATTCACGTGCAAGAAAGAAGCGTAACTTTTATTTCTCTCTGTGTATTATTGTTGTTGCCGCCGCTGCCATGTCGTGAAGGTGCTGTGTTTTTCGTTGTGAAAGCAAAATTACTTTTTGTTTGGCCTTTCAAAAGAGGACGAAATCTGCTTCGTCATGCCTAAAGCTGATCCATGCTGTTCGCTGAGGAAATACATAAACTTCGCACTGTGGATCGCCAGATCAGCTTTTACCGTGGACGAAGCAGAGTCCAGCCCAGGGTCATCGCATGTGGTTGCCCGCCGTCAAGCCTCCTTCGTCGCATTAATCCGGCCTCTGCTCACTCTAGCCGCCGTGTGTGACGCTGTGTTTCGTTGTGGAAGTGAAACTACTTTGTTTGGCCTTCCTAAAATGGACACGATTAGAAATCAGTGTTTAAATTGTACTTACAACACTTTTCCTGAACAGTTTAACCCAAATATTCAGATGTGTGCAGCACATTTTATGGAGGACTGTTTCCTGATCCTGGGAGAGTAGACTACAATGTCGGCTGTTCTGACTCAAAGACTGTAAGTACGTTTTTTTATATTTAAAGAGTTTTTATATTTAAAGCGAGTTTTTTTGGGCAGTGTAGAGTAGGGCTTGTTTTTTGTCATTTCTCTGATCACAAATGCAGAGGTGGTTTTATGTTTACATGGCGCGATGTGTAAAAAGAGAGTATAAGTCATTATAATATGTAATTATGTCCCCCACTGGATGCAACGAATGCCTCGTTTTAATGGGTTTTCATGTTTTTTGAATCATCGCTCCGGCCTGACAGGGCATCATCACAATATGGTAAGGGGTGTAACATTTCCGTCACACGCTTGAGGTATTCGGCCAATCACAATGCACTGGATAGCTGGCCAATCAGAGCACACCTCGCTTTTTCAGAACGATGAGCTTTGTAAAAATCGACGCGTTTCAGAAGGTGGGGCATAGAGGAGAAACAGTTATGTACAGTATGTGGAAAATAATGGTTTTTTGAACCTTCAAAAACACAAACCACCTTTCATTACACACACGCATTCTTTTTAGTCACATCATATGACCCCTTTAAAAGCACATCTTCAGAAGACCTAAGGAAGCCCGTTTCCGCCACGGTCTAAAAAAAAAATTCAAAATGGAATTGAAAACTTTTATCTCACAATTGTGAGTTTATATCTCATGACTCTCATAATTGCTAGCTTATATCTTGCAATTATGAATTTTGTATTTTGCAACTCTGAAAAGTCCAAATTGTGAAATCTAAACATATAAAATTCAGAATTGTGAAATAAGAAGTTCCAATTGCTTTTTTTACCTTTTTGTGGCAGAAAGAAGCTTCCATACATCTAAAGATAAACAGGTGTTCAGTGTAACTTACCTCTACGTGGGTACTGTATCTTATCAGTGTACAGGAACTGCATTAAAACCTCAAATGGTTGCGCGTCTGCCTCTCTGATTGACACTTCCAATAAAGGAGGACCCCTTGAAGACCTTCCAGAGCTGTCCTTCTGACTGCCTGAGCCAGACTCTTCACTCTCCTCATTGCATTCCAGTTTACTCTTCTACAAAAAAGAAGTTCACTTTCTGATTAGCCAAACGGAAACCATTTTGGCCAGGAAATTGCATTCCTTATTCTAATGAAAGAATATTTAGAATTTAAAAAATAAACAATGCAAATAATAATAGTGCAAGTTAAACATATAAAACAAATCTATAAAATGATCTATAAAAATAATATATATATATTTATAACACAATCATATGTTATTAAAATAAATAAATGGCACAAACCACACAATTTGACATTAGGGTAAATGTGTACAGATTTTATTTCTAATTTTTGCCTAAACATTATGCCTTTTATTATAATCGTGCACCTTTAAATGCATGTATACCAACAATCAAAAATAGAAATGAAAATGAAATGGACCTGTTTCTGTCGATCTCTTGCCTGTAGAATCTTCTTACGGAGCCACTTACAGCGAGCTGTTACAATGGCAATATGACCCAGGACCTTCTCCTCCCTCTGTAAACAGAAACAGTTTCGAAAAGGCGATTTATTGCTAACACTAAAATGTAGCCCAATTATTTAGAATGACAGTGTGTATCAGATATGTTTTTCCAGGACAAACTAACCTCCCCCAAGATAAACTCTACATCACAGAACTGACGGTTTTCCCACAGTTTGCCATAGTCCTCATGAAGTGTGCACTTTGGATAACAAGAAAACTAGGACAAAAGGTAATAAAGCAAAGACCAGTTAGAATAATATAGTATGTTCAGTTGCATTAGATGAAACATATGTATTTCTGGTGGTCAAGCCCTTACCTGAAATCTGTACATTTCTCCACTGCGCACATTATTGTCCACGGTCCCCCCAAAGATGTACATGGCATCATGGATAACAGCCGCTGCATGGAACAGCCTCCCACTTGGCATCTGAGAGAAATTAGCATGACAGTTCAAAATTATAGATTACACACCACAAACCAAAAGGTAAACACTTTTTCCCCAAACTACAGGGAAACTTAACTCAAAATTAAAACATCCGCAGTTAGGTCATGAATGCTTATGATGTTGTTATGAATTTATTGGTACTACCAAAGCTATAACTGTTCAGATGTATTTCATATACAATCTGAATTAATTAAACTGCATGTGTTTTATATGGTTACAAACAATATTTTTTTTTTCAGCATTCTTTGATTGATTATTATGAAAAAAAAATATTTGTACCATTCTAAATGCCTTTACGGTCACTGTCAATTTAATGCATAGGCTAATTGCTGAATAAAAGTAGTCCATTAAAAAAAAAAAAATCTTACTGACCTCAAACTTTTGAAATGTATGTTGTATATCAACATTTTTTTCAATGGGTATATAGAGTTTGTTGAATTAATGTTAACTTGTGTCAATTCTTCTGTATTCTTTCTCCCTTATACCCTCGCTGTCCGTGCTGGGCTGAATGCTTCCAATGTTAGCGATCACATCATAGCATTGCATGTTCATTTGGGGTAAAGTGTTGTCTTCCGCCCCTCCAACACATACCCGGGACGGTCCAAACGCCACCATGGTGTGTCCATACGCGTCTCTGAGTGGGCGGAGGGGAGCCACGCGTAGTGCGCAGATTGGAATAAATAACGGGTCCATCGAAAAAAAACACATGTCTAATTCACTTCAAAAATTTAATCGTTCCTCTCGTTATGTAACATGAAACTACTGAGCTGAATACTGACACTGCTGTCTGAAAACTGTGTGAAACTGACATTACTTCATGATTGATGACTCTTTCCACAATTACTTATTTTCCTATTTATCACTGTGAAGCTGCTTTGACAATCTGTATTGTATAAAGCGCTATCAAAATAAATGTGACTTGACATCATCAAAATTTGTGTGCATATTAGACATAAAATTATATTTATCAATGTCCTCTCTCCCATGCTCACATGTGGCCTTTGAATTCAAACTGAAAGAGGTTGTTGGTGATCTTGGCTCCACTTTGGCCGGAGAAGACAAACATCTTATCCTGACATACAGCTACTGGGAAGTTACAACAGGAAGGTGGGATTTCACCACTTTGTTCAATCTAAAGGAAACAAAGAAAACGGTAAATCAGAAACAGTCCAACATGGTATATGTTCACTGGAAGGGAATGAAGTTATTGTGTATGTTCTGAGAGACTGTTAATGATTTATTGGGATTATAAAAAAATGAGTGGGTGGATTTGTACCATTTTAGGCTGGTTGTTTTCACACACTGCGGCCACACAACTGTGTTCAAACACCTTATTAAAGTGATTTTGGCATAATAGGTCCCTTTTAAGGTGAACACAAACCCTTACGTAAAAGTAACAGGGCTGCATCTTGAAAAAAAATTTTTAAATGTTGATTTGATAAAAAAGGCATAATAGGTGGTATGCGCTAATTTAGATTACACGGAGTGGTAGTGCTGTGCGATATTGAAGATATTTGATATTCGATACCTCATTAAATAATGCGATACGATAATGCTTAAAGTGCCACATGCTCAGATGAAACAGTTTTTACTCAGCTGTTGCCGAGTCAGTTCTGTGAATTTCTATAACTATGTGTCATATATATATATATGGTTATTTGTATGTATGTATGTATCAAGAGTTCCTGTAAAACCACAACAAATTCCTTGTGTTTGCGCACACTTAAGTGGTGAATAAAGCTCATTCTGATTCTAATAAGAAAGCACCCCTACAATAACTTCTGAAAGTGAACGGTATGTGTTTTACTCAAGCATTACATAAAATGTAATTTTAACATTAGTGTAATCATTTTAACATGAGTTTAGGAACTGAATAAATAAAAGGAAAAATAAAACACTGCTTAGTATTTACACTTTGATTTCAATATACACTGATTCTTATTTAAGCTACAAAAATTATTTAGGTAAGAGCAGTGAGTTATTTTCTCTTTGTCTTTTGTTCATGGCCCCAAATATTGCAAGCTGTAGCGATATGCATATTGCGATATGTACATTTGCGATATTTCGATAATTTCGATATATTGCACAGCCTGCTATACCGAGTTCAAAATGTCAATTAAAACCTTTCCATCATGGATAGTGTTTAAGAAAGTTCAAATTGCCGTTAATGCAAATAACTTACAAAATCTGTCCTTTTATGTTGCTGTTTGGATGTTGACACCTACAGATTTAGCAGTAAACATCTGGGTCATGTTTGCATTTTCTTCTGTCACTGGCCATAATTCTAACTTTGAAATCAGGATTAGGCATAAAATAATGCCTTCAGAATCATTCATGCATGTGAAAATTGGTGTAATAATTAGACAATCCTGTTTTTGGATGAAACTTATGCAAACATAAGTCACCTCTTCCCAGTATGCCTGCTCACGATCCTGAAGACTTATGGTCCACATGTCATTTAGCCTGTTAAGAAAACAAAAAAGGGTTCATAGAATAACATTTCGAAAAATCCCTTAGTTTTATGCTGAAATAGATTTGTTAATGTTACAACATATTTATATTTGCCTTTCAAAGCTGTGTAAAGATAGGAATAATACACTTGCCTGGCATTCCCATCATATCCAGCAAAAATCCACAGTTTGTCATTATAGACCGTCGCTCCATGAGCTGATCTGGCAACCAGACTGGAACATAAAATACAAAAAAGCATTAAAAACAAGATTGTGTGTCAGACAGGCTATAACACAATTCTGAGAGTCAATATGGTTTACCGTCCCTCCACCTTCCATTCTGTCCACTGCCCGGTGGCAAACTTGTACTCAAATAGATCATTTTTGTTTTTCAAGTTAGAGTTTGAATAGATGTCTCCAGTGTAGCCACCTAAAATACAAGCAGAAAACCATTACACACACACAGGAAAGAAAAACACGACATTGAAAGGCACACTGAAAACCTACCAAACACAAACATGCTGCTTCCATACACAACAGCAGAGTGGTGGTATCTTGGCGCTGGTGGGGTGCCAGTAGTAAATGCCCTATTTAATGACATAAATCGATATAAAAGAGGCTACATAAAACATGTTTAAGCACATTTTAACCTTGCGACTATCATACAACACTCACCGACACCATGAGCAGTCCTTCACGTCAAACCGCAACAAGTCATTAAGCATGTTCTTGCTGGAAGAAATAATCACATATGAGATCCTTCTGTGCGTTTTAGTGTGTAAGAAAAGTAAGAGGAAACAAATACTCACCCATTGTCTCCTCCAAAGACGTAGATGGCATCTCTGTATGCCACAACAGTGTGTTTGCTACGCCTGCAAGAAACAAAACTCAGCTTTTACTATTGAAATCATCTAGCTAAAAGATAGAGAACAACTGTTGTAAATGAATAAATAAACAGTGTACCTTGCACCCACAAACTCATCACATGGAGGCAGCCTCCTCCAGCGGTGGACGGTCTCAAAAGGCCCGAAGTTGAGTGTCAAATACTCAACACTGTCAGAGCAGCTGTGGTCAAAATCAACACTGGGAGCAACTTTGGATTTACAAGACATGGCTTCAGGAAACCATGGCATCCAGTTCACAACTAACAAGGTTGAGTCCAGCCGAAGGACCAAGTTTAGAACGAAAAAAAACCTAATTTGTTTCCAAGCTGTTTGATTCGTTCCTGGTTCATCTGAATCCTATTGCCCAAAAGATGATGATTGTTTACTAGCTATAACTGTATATGGTCATATGCCACGGCTTGTAATCCTCTAAATGTTTAACAGAAATGGTAATATAAAAAGAACGAGAACTATCAAACTTCAACGCGTCGATAGAAAGAAATAATATTATGAAATATATATATATAAATAAGATTAGCATCTCTTCCAGCTTTTCTGATCTAAGCGTCCGAGTTGAGCTGAGGAGACAGATTAATTTTAACGTTACCTGACATGCGCAGACTCGCGGCTTGCTTTGAATGGAGGAGAGCCCACTAGACGTCATGAACAACATAAAAACACAAAAAGTGAATTACACATATTTTTATTTATCACAATTTCGTTTTATTACCAACGCGTAGTTTTTTTTTATTCTTAGATGTGCTCAAATAAAAATAAAATTAAGGAAACGTAGAGCATACGTGATGACGTACGCGTGAGGTTGCATTTTCATTGGTTGACGTTTTGAGGGGCGGGAGCGAAGCGGGAAGGTGACTGGAGCTCGCGGCAACAACAACACAAAACGCGCCAAGTTTCTATGGTGGAGGCACAGTGTGAGCAACGGAAATATATATATATATATATTTTTTTTACAGTAGCATTCTATGTATCATAACCACGCGAATTTAGAAAATGTATAAGGAGATAATGAATTTTCCTCGTTGTCGAGCACAGATCTAATATACTTGCGTTGAAAGTGGGGACGACAGGGGACCCGTCGAGTTGTGTACAGTAAAGCTGTTAACTGACTAGTTCTCCTCTGTTTAGGGACTGATTTGAATCTTGCAGATTCTTGTCAGCTATGGTTTTACAAAACAGTGGGCGATATAAAGCAGACCGAGGTGGTGGAGATCAGGACAACCAGCAGTAAGTTCATAATGTTGACATATTTCAGCCTATGTAGTTTAATGTTGATTTACTGTAAAAGCAAATTAATTAATGACTTTGATATTTCTTGGTTATCAAGTAAGGTCCATATGTGCTACAGTTTGGAAGAGCAGACAGTGTTTGGGTTGTTGACAAATAGACATATTTCTTTAACAAAGATTTTAGGATCTTAGAATATTTATTTAGTCATTTATTAGACGCTTTTATCCAAAGCGACTTACAGATGAGGACAACAGAAGCAATCAATTGTAATATGAAAACAACTAAAAACAGATCCAAAACTAAAGCTAAAACTTTATAAATACTACTTATGCACATTTTAAAAATAAAGAAATTAAAAATGACAAATGCATACAAAAACATTTCAAAACTAAACATTTAAATTAAAACAAAAAAATAAAGCTAAAACTATTCAGAATATTAAAGAACAAAAGGTATGAGTATAATACTGATTCTAACATAACACTAAGCCAAACACCAAAAAAAAACAACTACATATGTGTATGTACAACCATACACACATACATACCCATTGATACAATCAATTTATATTATTCATTTCCATTTAGTTTGTTGAAGTTTTAAAATAACTCAAATTAAATAAAACTAAAATTTAATAAAAGACCTATACAGACATAATTGAGCTAAAATTTAAATAAACAACAAATACAAATAATACAAATCAAATGAGTAGTTTATCAGTAATCCTAAAAAAAACACTGAGCCAAACACACATGCTAAAACAACCAACTACATACAGTGGGGAAAAAAGTATTTATTCAGCCACCAATTGTGCAAGTTCTCCACTTAAAAAGATGAGAGAGGCCTGTAATTTTCATCATAGGTATACCTCAACGATGAGAGACAAAATGAGGGAAAAAAATACAGAAAATCACATTGTAGGGTTTTTAAATAATTTATTTGCAAATTATTGTGGAAAATAAGTATTTGGTCAATAATAAAATTTAATCTCAATACTTTGTTATTTACCCTTTGTTGGCAATGACAGAGGTCCAACGTTTTCTGTAAGTCTTCACAAGGTTTTTCACACACTGTTGCTGGTATTTTGGCCCGTTCCTCCATGCAGATCTCCTCTAGAGCAGTAATGTTTGGGGCTGTCGCTGGGCAACACGGATTTTCAACTCCCTCCAAAATGTTCTATGGGGTTGAGATCTGGAGACTAACTAGGCCACTCCAGGACCTTGAAATGCTTCTTAACGAAGCCACTCCTTCGTTGCCCGGGCGGTGTGTTTGGGATCATTTTCATGCTGAAAGACCCAGCCACGTTTCTTTTTCAATGCCCTTGCTGATGGAAGGAGTTTTTCACTCAAAATCTCACGATACATGCCCCATTCATTCTTTCGTTTACACGGATTAGTCGTCTTGGTCCCTTTGCAGAAAAACAGCCCCCAAGCATGCTGTTTCCACCCCCATGCTTCACAGTAGGTATGGTGTTTTTTGGATGCAACTCAGCATTCTTTCTCCAAACACGACAAGTTGAGTTTTTTTCCAAAAAGTTCTATTTTGGTTTCATCTGACCATATGACATTCTCCCAATCCTCTTCTGGATCATCCAAATGCTCTCTAGCATACTTCAGACGGGTCTGGACATGTACTAGCTTAAGCAGGGGGAGACTTCTGGCACTGCAGGATTTGAGTCCCTGATGGCGTAGTGTGTTACTGATGGTAGCCTTTGTACTTTGGTCCCAGCTCTCTGCAGGTCATTCAACTAGGTCCCCCCTTGTGGTTCTGGGATTTTTGCTCACAGTTCTTGTGATCATTTTGACCCCCGGGGTGAGATCTTGCGTGGAGCCCCAGATCGAGGGAGATTATCAGTGGTTTGTATGTCTTCCATTTTCTAATAATTGCACCCACAGTTGATTTCTTCACACCAAGCTGCTTACCTATTGCAGATTCAGTCTTCCCATCCTGGTGCAGGTCTACAATTTTGTTTATGGTGTTCTTTGACAGCTCTTTGGTCTTGTCCATGGTGGAGTTTGGAGTGTGACTGACTGTTTGAGGTTGTGGACAGGCGTCTTTTATACTGACAACGAGTTCAAACAAATGCCATTAATACAGGTAACCAGTGGAGGGCAGAGGAGCCTCTTAAAGAAGAAGTTACAGGTCTGTGAGGGTCAGAAATCTTGCTTGTTTGTAGGTGACCAAATACTTATTTTACTGAGGAATTTACCAATTAATTCTTTAAAAATCCTATAATGTGATTTTCTGGATTTTTTTCTCTTATTTTGTCTCTTAGTTGAGGTATAACTATGATGAAAATTACTGGCCTCTCTCATCTTTTTTAAGTGGGAGAACTTGCACAATGGGTGGCTGACTAAATACTTTTTTGCCCCACTGTATACTTACTTAAATGTTTATTTATGAATTCATAATATCCTTATTATTAAGCACTGTATAATTGTAACCTTATATGTATATTATAGCCAGATAAATGGTCGAAATTGACACTTTTTTTTTTGCAGTGAAATTGTCCTAATGTTGTTATTTTAGAATTAGTTATATACTATTATAGTTTTTATTAATATATGATTTACTTTTATTTATATATTCCAGTTAATAAACATTATTTGGTATGTGCTTTTGTCATTTTTATTATTACTTTTTTTTTACCTATGTAGTTTTAATAAAAGTTAGTCCGTTTTAGTTTTAATTCAGTTAGTAATTTCAAGTACTTCAAACCTAAACTTTACCTTAAACGTTTAAGTTTAAAGTTTTCATCTAATATTTATATTTTTTTTCTCAGCTTTATTACAATAACAAAACCACGTTTTTTTAGCAGTTTAGTTTAACAGTAATATTTGTGTAATTACATTTTGTTTTTATTACAAATTCATGCAATGTCAATTAATATGAAGTCATAAAAACTGAATGTAACATGATTATGCAAGAAGTAAAGAAAATATTTAGCAGTTTTTACAGTTGTCAAAATGGCTGTTGAATCTTGTTGCAGTAAGTTTTCTGTTGCTTTTTAGGGATGATGCATCAGCTTTGTCCGCCGTCAAGCGGCTGGAGCGCAGTCAGTTCACTGATGGGATGGACGAGCGCTTTGGCTTCGAACGGATGAAGGAACCTGGGGAGAAAACGGGATGGCTGATCAACATGCACCCGGTAAGAATGAATGTCAGACAGTCAACACAGGATTTAGATTGGCAGTAAACTTTGCTTTCTGATAATCTAGCCAAATATTATGAAGGGTTTTAAACATTAAACAATTTATTTCTTCTCAGACTGAGATTCTGGATGATGACAAGCGGATGATCAGTGCTGTGGACTATTACTTCATACAGGAGGATGGAAACAGATTCAAGGTGTCATATTACAGCATTTCGCAAATATGAATATTTATTTATTCCAAAACAAATACTAAAAGTTACTCCATGTTGTAAAATTACAAAAGTTTGGGATCTTGGAAAGTTTTTTTTTGAAAGAAGTGTCTTCTGCTCACCAGGAGTGTATTTATTTGATCAAAAATACACTAAACGCAGTAATATTGTGAAATTTTCAGCATCATTATTCCAGTCTTCAATGACACTTGATCCTTCATAAATCATTCTAATTTGCTGATTTGGTGCTCAAGAAATGTTTTTGTATTATTATCAATGTTGAAAAATCTTGTGCTGCTTAATATTTTTGTGGAAAAATATTATTTGATCAATAGAACGTTCTAAAGAACAGCATTATTGAAATAGAAATATTTTGTAACATTATAATTGTCTTCACTGTCATTTTTGATCAATTTTATGCATCCTTGCTAAATGAAAGTATACATTTTTTTTTTGTATAAAGTTACTGACTTGCAAACTTTTGAACGGTAGTGTATTTTATCCTGAATCACATTAACATAGAGCTGGATAAAGAATATCTTATGTTGACATAGGTCCTGATGTTGTAAGTTTCAGCTTTTTGTGTATGTGTCCCTCACAGATTGCTCTTCCCTATAAGCCGTATTTCTACATAGCCACTAAAAAGGTGAGTTTAAATCTTTTGCACTGAATGAAAACACTTTGGTTTGGATGGATCGAATGATATACTTTTTGTGTTTTTTAAAGAACTGTGAAAGAGAGGTCATCTCCTTCCTGTCAAAGAAGTTCCAGGGAAAAGTGGCAAAGCTTGAAGTTGTCCCAAAGGAAGACTTAGATCTGGTGAGTAAAGTTCTGTCATACATTAGGTCAGTGTTTCCCCAACTTTTGATAAGTTTTGATAAGTAAAAAATCCCACAGCACACCACTAAGCACTTAAAAAAAAAAAAAAAAGATAGAAAGGGGGAAAGGTTTTTTTTCCCAATAATTAAACAATGCTTCGTCAGAGTTGATATTTTGGCTTTATACTGTATATGATCAGACACTTTCACTTAACACTTTCTGAAAATCATGCTCAAATGGAGTTAACAAGGATTTTGACCAGCGAATGACGGAGATCTGTTTTGTCTGTCATTAGAACGGCTGCATCTGAGGCAGTAAATTACGTTTTCATCAATGTACCGGTTATATAGTTTATTGTAATTATGAACGTTCAGTTTTTCTTGTTGTTTAATAAATTTGGCCAGAATCTCATGATATAAAAGGTGAAATGCTATGCATGATATTTAAAACTTACAAAAGTGTATTGGCTACAACTAGACGGCAATGCTAAGACTCTTCTCTGCTCTTTAAACACACAAAAACATTAGCCTTTACAGACATAGTGTTTCTTGAGTAAAGAAAACGCTTTACTTATTCAAACATCAGTTTATTTATTTACCCAAGAAGTAGACGTCGTCTTCAAACTGTGTGTCCCGGCACTTCATTCTGAATGGAGGCGGGGTGGAGTTATGAGGTTTGACTGACAATTTGAGGATCCAATGGCGTTACGAGGTTTAGTCACAAGCCCTTTTGAATGCTTTTCATTGGTTAAATATTTGTAAAACCCACAAACAGGCATAACGATGACCAATAGCACTGATTTTAAATAATAATAACGAAATAGAACAGAGATAGGAAGATTTTGATAATTGTCCACGGCACTAGTGTACCGCGACAGTGGTTTGGAAACACTGCATTAGGTAAACAATTCTGCTGACTTGCTTGCCTGATTGATTTGTCAAAATATGAGTTCTGTATGAACCATAATCTCTTAATCAGTGCTTACCTGTAATTTTGTTAATTTATTGATCCTCTCTGTTTTTACTGTACAACCGAGAGAAGCCCAAACCAGGGCTAGTTGGCCAAAGTTGACCCATGATGATCTTTGATTTGTTCTGCCATGTCATATCACCAAGAGGTGAAAAAATAGAAGAAACAAATAATTCTACTGGAGCATATGCCAAAGTTTCATTTTTACATATTAATATAATGCTGTTGAATGTAATGCAACATTCGGCCCATGACCCCTTTGTAGTAAAAAGTGGTGGCATTTCTGCTTTATAATGTCAATCATTTGATTGCTGTGTGTCTTTTAAAGCCTAATCACCTAGTGGGCCTGAAGAGGAATTACATCAAACTCTCTTTTAACACGGTGGATGACCTTGTTAAAGTGAAAAGGGAGATCTCACCTGCTATCCGCAAGAACAGAGAGAGAGAGAAGTCCAATGATGCCTATACCAGCATGTTATCCAGGTATTCACACTTTGGCAACAGAGATTTTGAAAATAAGTTAAACTTTAAGAACAGTTTAAAAGACAAAACTTTCTCATTTAATGCACTTGACACTATTCACCATTGTTATTTGGTCCTGTAAATAGAATAAGGCACTTATTCTAACACTGTGTTAAAGTGCTTTGGTTGGTGGGAGCGTAGTGACAGAGGATGAGGATGGCACTTGGAAGAAAATTACTGAGCAGCTTGACAACATCGTAGACATGCGGGAATATGACGTGCCTTATCATGTCCGCGTTTCTATTGACCTGAAGATTCATGTGGTAAAGAAACAACAGAGGGCCATAGAAGCTACATGACTAATTATCAGGTATGTTTAATATTCAAATGAGACCTTGATTTGCGCTCTTTTTTTCTGACAGGCTCACTGGTACAATGTGCGGTACAGAGGAAGTGCTTATCCTCCTGAGATTGTGCGCAGGGATGATCTTGTGGAAAGACCTGTAAGAATCTTAACAAACCTTGTCTTGACTGTAGATGCCAAAGAGTTTTGTTTTAGACTGTCTCTGGTTATCAAGATTGTTTTGATAATGTCGTTCAGCTTTATGCATGAATTATGAAGAATCACTGAATCATTGCTGTAATTATTCTCTGCCTGTCTAAGGATCCTGTAGTGTTGGCTTTTGATATTGAGACCACTAAACTCCCACTGAAGTTTCCTGATGCTGAAACAGACCAGATTATGATGCTATCATACATGATAGATGGGCAGGTAATGTCTTTTGCGCAATTACCTTTCTGAAATGTCAGTCATTCTTATTGCATAGCTGTTTTGTCCATGCTGTGGTTAAATTTAGTTTGTTGGCCTCTTTGATGGGTTTAATACTTGGCATGGTTTTAATGTATTTTTGTGTACTTTTTTTTTCCACAGGGCTTCCTCATCACAAACAGAGAAATAGTCTCTGAGGACATTGAGGACTTTGAGTTCACCCCAAAACCTGAATATGAGGGCCCCTTCACTGTATTTAATGAACCTGATGAGGTAAAAATTAACAGTATATGATGTGCATTGTTTACGAGACTGTTACTGAGTGCCACAATTAAATAGTTGGTATTGTCAAGTTGTTTAACCCATTTTCTGTAGTTTGTAAATGAGCCTTCCATATTTCTGACCATTTCTGTCTGCTTGCAGGCCTCTCTTATTCAGAGATGGTTTGAACACATCCATGAGACCAAGCCGAACATTTTTGTCACTTACAATGGAGATTTCTTTGACTGGTGGGACATGATTTGTGTTAAACTATCTCATACTATAGTTTTTACATATAATGTTTTATGTAATTATATGGCATTTACTTGTGTTGACTAGTGGTGTTTTCTTCACACGTGTTTTTCCAATAGCATGTGCTCATGGTTGATTTGTGTCTTTGTGTCCTCAGGCCATTTGTAGAAACCAGAGCGACCAAGCTTGGCTTAAGTATGCATCGGGAGATCGGCTTCCAGAAGGACAATCAGGGGGAATATAAAGCCAGCCAGGCTATTCATATGGACTGCCTCAGGTGAGAGCAGCTGAAATGTTTTCTTAAAGGGGACTGAATGAAAATTACCCACTCTTTACTTACGTTTCGTATATGTGACCATGGACCACAAAACCAATCATAAATGTCAATTTTTCAAAATTGAGATTTATAAAGCTGAATAAATTTAGGACAAACTATTTGAAAATCTGCAATCTGAGGGTGAAAAAAAAACAAAATATTAAGAAAATCGCTTTTAAAGCTGTCCATATGAAGTTCTTAGCCATGCATATTACTAAACAAAAATTAGGTTTTAATATTTTTAGGTAGGAAAATTACAAAATATCTTCATGGAACATGATCTTACTTAATATCCTAATGATTTTTGAATAAAATTTGACTAGTGCTACAAATATACCGTCTACTATGACTGGTTTTGTGTCCCAGGGTCACATATGTTGACTTTATATTAGTAAATATAACGTGTGTCTCTCTCTCTTTATTCAGGTGGGTGAAGAGAGACAGTTACCTGCCTGTAGGAAGTCATAACCTCAAGGCTGCAGCGAAAGCTAAGTTAGGCTATGACCCTGTAGAGCTGGACCCAGAGGAGATGTGCCGTATGGCTACTGAAGAATCACAGGTGCTCTTCCTTTACGCTCCAGCTCCCAACACTCACTCATTTACACGAATGACTGTTCACTTACACAGTAACAGCTGCAATAAGACATTTAGCTCATCAGTTATCATTTTCAATGTATTGTGTAGCCAACAAATCTCATTGGTATAAAATCCTGCTTAACATAGCTGCATTATAAAAACATTTAATATGCTTTTATATTTGCTGTGATTATTATTAGTTTGTGCATCATTCACTTTTTTTTACCTTGTTTTTTTTATTTACTTTTATTTATTTATAGGTTTTTTTAATTTATTTTATTATTTTATTAAATATTCAAAACAGTGCTTACTTTTGCTTTCTGTGCTGTATTTTTTTTTTTAGACTCTGGCCACCTATTCAGTGTCTGACGCTGTGGCCACATACTACCTTTACATGAAATATGTTCATCCCTTCGTTTTTGCCCTCTGCACTATAATTCCTATGGAACCCGATGAGGTCTGTAGTCACTAAATCTTCTATTTTGATTGTTACTACACTGAGATGAATCAAAACTGTAGATGTAATTGTAACATCATGGTGTTTCTTTATGTGCGTCAACACACAAATGTTTAAACAGGTTTTGCGGAAAGGCTCCGGTACCCTGTGCGAGGCCTTGCTGATGGTTCAGGCCTTCCATGCCAACATTGTCTTCCCAAACAAGCAGGAGCAGGTCTTTAACAAACTCACAGATGATGGTCATGTACTTGACTCTGAGACTTATGTTGGCGGCCACGTCGAGGCTCTAGAGTCTGGTGTGTTTCGTAGTGATATCCCCTGCCGCTTTAAAATGGTAACTAGGACTTCATCTTTAACCAAAGCACACAGCATTGAGCTGTTTATTTGTGCTGTATCTACACAATTATTAATAATGATTCTTGTTCTGACAGAATCCAGCAGCATTTGACTTCTTGATTCAGAGGGTGGAGCGTACTCTTCGTCATGCAATTGAGGAAGAGGAGAAGATTCCCCTTGAGCAGGTCACCAACTTTAATGAGGTCAGTCGGTGTCATGTGTTTAATGTTCAGTATGACATTTTGTGCTTTTGGACACTCAAGACATGATTCCTATTTTATAAATTATCATTAGGATGCGTATATGTTTCCAAGTTTATTCAACAGTGTCATGTGAATTTTACCTGTTTTAAGGCATATTTGATGAAGTCATGTTCAAATCAATGGGGCAAATCACATATCAATAATTTCCACTAAAATGTCTTATTAAAGTGTGTACATTTTAGGTGAACACATTTGGTGGCATTAAAATATTGCTCTGAAACAGAAACAGAACAGCCTCAATAAGCAGCACTAAAACATGAACGAGATGTATATGCCATTTTAACCCAAACTCATAAACATCTCATAAACAGAGACCTCAAAAATGAAACATTGGACTTCTTACACATTATGTGACAGTAATACCACTAAACAAAAATGAAAGTGTGATGAAAGTGTGTTTTACTTTCATTTACTGTATATTAAAATTAGCAGGTAATAAAAACAGAAACAACCCTTATTTATATAGCCGAGTCAGAAACTGTAACATACACCAGCATTTCACAAAATATTTCCCTTAAAAAAAATAAAATCTATTACTCAAGTGAATAATTTATACGAGCCTCCTAAACAAACCAAATCTCCAGAATTATTTGGACTTTCTAACATGACAAAAGAGGACGGTTTAGCCCACGTTACAGTTAAATGCTCATGCTG
>JADLZN010009192.1:0-168765 GCA_018155175.1 Sinocyclocheilus anophthalmus
GGTCATTTCTCTTTGAAACTGCGGCGAAACGTGCAGTAAGGTATGTAAAAACGGTGTTGCACAAAAAGTACATAGTGGTACGTATTTTTATGAGACCAGGTTGGTAAATAAACTAACTGGGAACAATCAGACTAATGACAACCATAGAAATGTATAAATGCCACATTCGATCGCTCCAGGCACATCTGCCATCTTGGAACGGTCTATATGTATGTTGTCACACAATAAAAATCAATGAGTTTCAAGATGCCACAACATTATGCAGCCACTGGTTGTAAAAAACACCTACATTTAAATTCCTGAAGAAATGGGATTAACTTTCTCAGGTAAGAATGTGTTGGTTTGTGTTTTTAATATGTATTAACTCAATATTACAGGTTTTTAAACTATAGTAAAAAAAAAAAACCTCGACAACAAACAAAACCCCCCCCCCACCAACAATTTCAACACTACCGGCGTGTTAGCTAAAAGCCTTGTCTGGTTGTGTTGTGTGCAATCACTGCTGAAGTATGTTGCAGATAGAGAATATTAATACATGCGTAATACTAGGGTTGCAGACATACAGGCAACTTGCTCTCGAGTGTTCATGGACTGTCTTTGACCTTTCCAATATGGCGGACGGCTTATGTATAGCAGCCCATAGAAACAGCTGCTTATAGGGCATCTACCTATAGATTCATATCTATGGTGACAACGGGCAAACAGGAACAGGAAGTAATCTAAACTCCAAACAGAAAGGCGAAAAACACAAAGAACCGAAGGCAACGTGACACTATCCTCATCTATATATTTTACAGGGTCTTTGTTACATGTTACATGTATTTACTATAGTAATAACAATAAATTATGTATAAGTTAATTTTTCACCTAAACGAACCATAGTCCTAACCGAAAACCCTACAGTTAAGTACACATTAGTAATATACTCATTACTTTATTGTATAATTACATTGTAACACGGACATCTTAAAATACAGGTAACCTAAATGACATGAAACCAAGATTTTTAAGTGATACATTAGGTATAAAACATTTACCTTTGCTTCTAGTCTTTGCCACAAGTATATCTCTCCCTTCAATCACATTTAACAAGTTGAGTATTTTAGATGAGAGCTGATTAGTCATTTGAACCGTTCTGTCTGTAAGTGTGGGCGTTCTGTGTAGCTTTATGTCTTTCTGTAGTTTCTAGCCAGTTTCCTTTTTATCTTCTAATGCAGTGGCAGGTAGAAGCAAAGCTCTTATGTAGTACAGAAGCACACAAGGTCATTTGTGATCATTAACAGTAAAATGCTTATGTACTAGTGTTAACCAATTAGAACACGGTTTTCATCTTTCTGCTCCTAATATGTCCCATAAAACAGCATTTCCGATGCTACTTGTTTGATTTAGTGATCATCAGCAAGGCTCATCTTTCAGTTTAAATCTGTGTCTTTCGTTTATTCATACAGTACATGTGAATTATGTACTTCTAAGGATACCAAGCTTTGAATTCTTTGAATTTGTTTATGCTTGTGATGTCTAACATCAACCTTTATGACTCGCAAACTAAGTTTTGGAGACTTTTGGATGTTTTTGGGTCACTTGAGGTCTTGAGCTGACAAATTCCAGAAAACATGCAAATAGGCCATTATTTGCAGTTCTAGTATGTCAGTGAATGTAATGAACTTGAACAATTTAGGACTAATAGTACTAGCAGTAATGCCTCCTTTCACACACAGACATTGTGGTGGTAAAAATGAGATTATCTTCGTGTGTGAGAGAAAAGAAAATGGATAATGACATTCTGATTTAAGCAACTTGGGACAGATGAGAATAATCACAATGCAAATGATCAAGGACAATCTAAATGAATGAATTTTAAAAAGAATGATAGTGAAACTAAGTTAATTAAAAAATCAGCTTGAGTTAAACTAGTTGTCGCCAAACGCAATAATTAATCGTGTTAGCAGTGCTGAACGATACCAGGAAATATGAATTCCCTGAACGGGAGACGACAGCATATCACAATCCCGCATAATACTCTAGTTGCTGCAGGAAGCAATTATCATCTGTAATTTTTTCTAATAAACTTGTATCCCTCTGATGACGACCAATTAAACATGCACAATTATGGTTACCATATAGTTATTCATGAGATGATTAGCATGCCCTCCTTACATTCAGATTGGCTGCATACTGATAAGACGCAGGTTAAGCGACAGATACATATGCAAATGGAATGCAAATCAACATACAGAAATAGCAGGAAGGCGCATGGACGTCATAAGTGCTGTCAATAATAACACTGCAGACAGGAAATTAAGAGGTGTGAATATTTATGTAAGCGTCTAAGTGAAAAGTTTCCACATAATTCGTAACAATAATACATTTTTATTATTTGTGCATTAGTCTATATATTAGTTGTTCAAGGATGAGCAAAACTGAAAATTGCCCATTTTTCTGTTCTTGTTCAACTTGCCAGAACTGATTTTAGAGAACTGAGCAACAATTCATGCGAGGATAACTGTTGGTACAATCTCTCTCATCCAGTCTTTCTCCCTCCATCACACACAAAATGATTCATGACTGCAATTATCACTCAAGCTTCAGCGTTTTGAGATTTATTACGTTACTTTTATATCACACACACAAAAATAATATGTACAATTACATTTTGGCAGACCATTTTTAATCACATGGTTCATTCTGTATGTATAATTAATTTATATGTAATACAATCTGTTTATTAGTTGATCTAGAAACAATATATCACAACAATGAAAGTTGATGCCAAGGAGATCACAGAACTGCAATATACTGTAGTATTCCCATTGTAACATTAGTATTGCTCATCCATAACTTAAGTGTAGTTAAATGAACTCACTGTACTGTATAAGAACATAACCGCAGTGAACCAATACAGTGTAATACAGCAATGCTAAGATCACATCTGCTTCTCACAAACACATATACTTCAGACATTTCATATCCACAACTCATGGGTAAACACCAATCCGAGCAGCAAATACAATCTATGACTGCATGCCAAGTTGGCTAGTTGAATATCATTCTAAACAATTATTTCAATGCTATAGAATTTTACACACACTTAGTACAAAGAAATGTCTTGCGCAATACAATGCGTCTGAGTTTGGATAGAGCTTAAAATTGTGTCAATTTTCATAAGTATCCAGGTTACACTGAAAAGAGAGGAAGAAGACAGGTTGGAAGTGTTTGTGAAAGTTTCCTTCACTGAGGCAGAGCTTTCAGGATGGCGTTCACCTCTTCTGCTACAGCAGTCAATGCAAACTCAAACTGTTCCTGAAGACAGAAGGAGAGAAAGTGGAAGAAACTCAGCCAAGTTCTTCAAAAAACACCAACATTTTACACTAAGCACAAACTTATCTTGCAAAATAAGGGAAAATGGACCTAAAGGGAATATCAGTCAGAAGAAGACGTAATAAGTTGCTGGAAAGCACATACAAAATGTGTGTGTGCTCCTTGTGTAGATGTGTGTCTTTAAAGCTGCAGAGAATGTGTGACTCAATGTGCTGTTCAAACTATGACTCAAAATCTGTCTCTTCCCTGAGGGGCACCCTGTGAAGATCGATCATTGTCTGAAGAGCGACCCTCAAAACTAACGTTTGAAACCAAAGCCTCCCACTGCAGGCCATGGAATAAACCAAGCTAAAGTGGGCGTTAAGTCAGATGCAAAGCTTCACAAAACAAGAAACGGATAAAAATCCCTCTTGAATTAACTTAACATGCACTTTTCTGCATTTTGAACCAACATAAATTAGTCTCTCAAAAAATGTAGTATGTAGTAAGTGAAGGTAAAGGTTTTGATGTCAGTACAAAAACGAAACAGCTTGAATAAATATACTATTTTAGCATTTTACTTTGTAGCGGTAATAGCTTGTGCTGGAGACATAGACCACCTAATGCATACAAATGACCATAAATGCATGAGAAGGACTTGATCATTTTCACAATTATCATTCACTGTCATATAAAAGGCGATTTGGAAGAAAAAAGGCGACTGCGGAGTAAAAGTGTAAATGTGACCATTTTGCCACTAGATGGTGTCACATTAATGCCTCAATGTTCTCCAGACATGATGAAGTATGGCTGTGGATATTTATCTGACCAGTCAAGCTGTTTATGAGCTTCTCTTCCAAGGTAAACAAAAGCCGGAGAGCTCATGGAGCTGCTAATGCACAAAACATTCCTATTCTGGGCCAGGAATGGAGAGGGTAGAATGGATTTTAGGAGGCAGACCAATTTCACACATGAGTACCTGCTTTGAGAGTGTTCAAAACGTGCAGGGCGAGGGGGCATCCTTTGGACATATGTTGCTTTTTGGAGCAACACAGAGCTGAAGTACTGACTAAGCGGGCCAGAACAGTAAAATCACAAATAATGCACTGTTAAAGTCCAGAAATGAGCAGAATTAACTAACTACAGAGCTTGAGAGCAACCTGTTACGTTAGGATTAAGGATAAATGATTAAATAAATGTATTGTTTTTTTCTTTCTAATGAAAAGATTCAGGGTTAATTTAAAAGTGATTAAAATGTAACAGCAAGTCCCAAGGTGTACAGGGATTTCTCCTTCATTTAAATGACATGATTATATTAGTAATACTAATACTAGTTTGCTTATAAATACGTGAAAACAAAACAGAAAGATCCAAATATCCTTATTAGCGAGTCAGAGACTTACAGTCACAGACTAACAACAATGTGACTAGGAACTGATAAGTAGGATGAGGACTTGCTCAGGACTTTTAAAAAAGATATTTTACAATCTGACAGTTGTTGGTACATTTTGTTAACTTGCAGTTACTTTAGAAACCATTACTGTTGGCTGAGGAAACAGCTCTGACTTTCATTCAAATATTAGGAATTTGTTGCACACCATGATACATTATTATTCAGTAAAGTAGGCTGATTGCTTCACTAAACTGAACAGAGAGGAAGCTAACATTGCACTAACATTTACTACTTCTATAATACCACTTACATATTCACTATTTTCAGTATCCTCTGAATGCTATCTTTTCAACACAATCCATGGAGGCTCAGTATCTCAGTTTACAGTGGCTAACCAGGTAGTCAGGACTTTATCTTTCATAAACAGCAGCTAATGTAATTCAGTGTGGCTCTGAGGAGGGGACTGTCATTTGCTCATCTTGTTATCTCCAAACTGTAGAATGCTAAATATGTTTCTTTAGCATAGTTTAAAAAAAATGTATCTTGTATCAGTCAATCTTGTAATGCTGGAGACTCTCTAGGACCTTCTGGCTGATGTTCAAAATGTTGTTGCTTGCGGCATCAACAGGACGTATTTGTCATGGAAGAAGTGATCAATTACAAGTTAATTTTCTGAGCCTTCTTTTGCTGCTTTATTGACTATGTGGTTTTAGATTACAAATCGATGTTAATTGTAGCAGTGTGGTTAGGGTTGTATTGTACAGGGTGTGTACATGTACATGTGTGCAGGTGGAATTGCACTTATATTCACTGACTGAACTTTCTTCTGATGATGAGCTTATCATGGTATTAAATTGAATAATAATGCCATTAATATTGAATTATTGCTAAAATGCTAAAAATGCACCAAATATAAGGATTAGTGCCTTGAACAGACATATCCATGAGAGAAAATTTCAAAGCAATAATAGCAGTGCAGCAGAAAAAAGCCTACATTTTGATTTGATAGATTTTTTTCATCTTTAACAAGAGACCCTAAATACCCAGTGTCCATCATTTTGCACTTCCTCACTGTTCTTTAAGCTGAGTCTTACCTTGGTCTGTACCATGCCTGATCTCTGGTCCCTCAGGTGCTCCAGGGTAGCAGCAATATCAATCTCCTTAGCACCTGCAACAGAGCCACATAACATGAGTTCAAAGTACTCCACATAATCATAGATCATCTAGCACTCTCTCCAGCGCTCGCTTTTTCTGTGGAATTACATTCCCTTTGCAATGTTGGACAAAGCTTATAGACTACCTTGTTTTTAGCTAGTCTTGTTTTAGTCTACAGCAGAACTTCATGCCTTATTCTAGAACAAAATAAGTAATTAAAAAAAACATTAATAAATACAAATACAATAATACCAGTGACAAAAATCGAATCTTTAAAAAAAATGTATATGTAATTTTTTTCTACCTGATCTGACTTTTAAGTTGGTGTAATTCAATGTTGTCAGATTGATTCAGTTATATTACATATTATTTTTTGACTTGAATAAAGCCATTCATTTAGATTTTGCAGGTCACCTAATTACCCGTTTTTACAGTTTTTAGTTTATATTCAGCAGAGACCGCAGATCATTTTAATTCTAACATGAATAATCACTTAAAATAAGAGATTCTAAGACAGTGGTTAATAGCAGTAGAGCTCATGAAAACACAGATAGTGAACCTGCAGACATGCATTATATACGACTTCACTCATGCAGTGTTGGCAACCAAAACTGTAAAGTGAATATGAAATTTTTCACATGGTGGTAAGAGCGAAAAGGCTGATTAGGAGAAATCTCCCTTTCACCTTTAGCTTGAATGACTTTTTCTACAGGTCCAATGTTGTTTCTTCTCATAAATGAGCGGAGAACAGGAGAGGTCTAACAAGGCCTTATTTCTCATTCATTCATTCTTCAAAAAGAAAAGACAGACTACCCCCTCCCTTCTGCACAGATTGATAGAAAGAGCGAGTGAGGGAGTTTGAGGGCGAAGGAAAGAGAAAAGCGGGAATCCTTATAGATGCTTTCTGAAAGGGAGCGAGTGCAGCTGGGGTTCCAGCCTCAAAAGTGCTCCAACACTTTCATGTCTTAAGAAGTGCAAGATTCCAAAGTTTAGGGGGAAAGACAGAGAGCGAGCAGATGAGGGGGCATCTAACAAGAAAAGGCATTGGAATTAAAACAGCATTCTTCCCTAATTTACAATTCATTCCTGGAGATGAAGAAAAGCGAAAGAAAAATACAATGGGGTGTTTGAGAAAAGAAAGAGCGAGAGAGAAGAGGAAGACATTAAGAACAGGAGAGAGAAAAGGGGAATGGAAGAGGGAGATTTCTGTTGTTTGGGACTTTCTGGGGCTTTGATCACACAAGTGAACACTGGAAAGTGGGCAACCTGGTAGCCCCTCCTCCTTCCCAGAGAGCAGACAAAAGGGAGATGGAGGGGGTCGCTGAGGGCCGAGGCTCCGGGCCCCTGACAGCATGGGAAAGAAGCACAAATGCAGCGATGCTCTCCCTTGCATCTGGCCTTTGATCCCTCATTATGGAAAAAGCCACGGACCATGGTCGGGCCAGGAGTAGGGATGGACTGGTGACCAGAATAGAGAAGCATAGGGGGGAGGCAAATGCATGGGTGACCTCACCAGATGGGGTCAGGAAGAATGGTGATGATTCAGACAGGTTATTAAGGCACCTTCCGTCTCCGTGGCTGGATTCACATGACTTGTTAAACTCTATGCAGCGCTGAACGTATAATATTTGCATGTGAAAAAGTCAACCGTATTAGACGAAGCTGAAACCCTCGCAGTTGCTTACAGGTGCAAACACAAGGAGAAATACACTCTCTTCTCCGTTCTTCATGTTTTCACGCACTTTTATTCACATTAGCCTTTTGAGAGCCTTGGCCATTCATTAAAGACCTCAATCATCCTCTAATGCAAGACGAGACCTTCATTGTGTGAAACGTTGTGTGTTATGACAGCGCCTCCTCATCTGTGCCGTGCACTCTTACCTTTGACCATTTTATTTAGAACCATGTCAATCAGGATGTAGGTTCCACTCCTTCCAGCACCATCGCTGCAAATGAAGACAGAAACTCATCATCACTTCCGAGAAAAGAGCAGACCTGTCTGAATGAGCATTACAGTATGTGCTTGCTGAAACGAAAACAAAGTGTTCATTTCTCTGTTGTGTTACAGCCGCATTGTTTGCTGTTGCATCATCCTTCAGCATTCACAATAATTCTGTCAGAGATGACTGCTGACTTGTTTTCCTGTTCTTTGCTAAACTAAACTGCATTTGCAAAAAAAAAAATCAAATAACACAACACAGCTCTTTTAAGAGCAAAAACAAAGCGTCTGAACACAGTGGGAATTTGAAGTGACTTGAAAAAGCATTTTAAACTGGTTTTACCTTCTACGCAATCGACTAAATTGCGAGAACCAGCCAAACTCAGACGCAGTTGGATGGTAAACTGCATTCTGATTTGAAATCAAGGTTACTTTTCAAGACATGCGGCTGAATATTATGAGTGTATTACTGAATGAACGTGTGTATGCCGCTTTCTGAGGTTGCTCAGGTTTAAGCACACACACACATAAAACACATTCAATTGGGGGGGTTAGGGAAATGAGAACTATTTAGGGAAACTCTCCCCTCTCGCCTGATATCATTCTGAATTATTCAAATATGCATGACAGCTGTGAAGCCTGTCTTCCCCACAACGCACAACATGTTGCTCATTAATCCCTGGTGTTAAAGATCATTTGGCCACTATTTTAGTTTACACAGACACTCACATTCCTCAATTTCACACTGAGGGTAAAGGCCATCCATTTTTACCATCACTCATGTAGATATTCACTCAATACTTCATTTATTTTACCAGTGCCTGAGAGATAATTCAGACCACTGATAATTTATATCACTGGATTTAATACTGCTTTGATGTTTGCATTTAATATAAAAGAAATAAAGCAATATATATATATATATTGCTTTAAAAAAAAATATTCTGGTACTTGCCTGCAATGAACAATAATTGGACAAGATCTGCCCCGGTAGCACTTGTTAACCTTTCTGCAACGACAGAAAAAAAGAGACCATTAATACTGCAAGTGCAAATAAGTAGATCATGGGCATATTCATTTGCCATTTTAGAAACTCTTATAAATACGGTCATATATAAACATATTACATTTGCTTATTATCAAACGCGTTACTGTCAAACCAGAGGACTTTCTAACATGTGTCTATCAAAATCATTATAAACCAAAAGGTCCATGCCAAACAATTAAAACAAATGGAGAGGTTGTTAAATCCACCACATTGTGACAAGCCATTAAGTAAATGATGTGTGGTTAGGTGTCATGATCCAAAACACATTAACCTTGCACAATTATAATGCTTGAAAACCATAAGGCCTTGCAGGATTTTAAGGCACATTGGTGCTGTTGCCATGGAAACCTACTGTGTTAACTCATATTGTTTTGCTTATCCCAAAAAAAAAAATTGATTTCTCAAGAGATACCAAAAAAGGGTTTTAAGATCAGATCTGAATGCTCATGGGATGACTTTCAATTCTAAAACCTGCTGCACTCATTTCTATAATGTTATTTAAAGACAGCTGGGTCCAAAATTAATACTCGCCAAGTGCCAAATGCAAGAACAACTGGCTTTGGCGAGTTTATAAAACAGAATTGATTAACTTTAACTTTATAAGGAACTACAACAGGTTACATGGTTGAAGTCAAAGTATAAGAATGGTTACCTTGCCCACACTGATGTACATACCATGCTCAATTAAAATCAAAGAAATAAAAAATCTCATTACTCACATATCATCTACAGACTTTTAAACATTTTGGAAAAATTACCATCAGAATGCCTAGAGTTGTATTTTTCTTTTAGCAAAACAAATGTGACATTCCTTGATCATAATATTCATTTAATAAAAGTATGAGGAAAAAAAATCACAGTGGGCATGAACATAAATGGTTTTAATAAAGAAATGGTGCAAAATACATTTCTAGATAAGTAACTTTCGCATTTGACAAAAAGTTAATTTTTGGACCTTGAAATAAATATAAAATAAAGCCTGATGTTTCCGCCACAAGAAATGTGTAAGAAAAGTGCTTTAGATATCAGTTTTGTCTGAGATCTGCAAGAGTGCAGAGGGGACCATCATGCATTGGGGCATTAGGGCAGCAGCGTGTGTTTCTGGGCAAAACAGAGGGGCAGAGAAAAAGGGTGGGTGAGTGTGAGAAACAGGGACATCTGGTGAGTATGAGATGCAGGTAGGGAGGCAAGGAAAAATCAAGGGCCTGGAAGAGGAGATACAGTTTCCAATGATCACTTTTGTGACTATGCAACTGGGCTCATATAACTAGCTGCAACATCACAAAAATGACACTGGCAACCGCTAATTAGCTGGCCAACGAAAAAACAAGAGAGGTGAGTGAGGAGCGTTTGACAGATTCAGTGTGAGTCATGGCAGTGTATGAGACAAGACTGTGTCACAGGCCTTTGGGGAGATATTCAGAATGGCAACAGAAATCAGAGCAAGTCAAACAGAAGCACCAGGGTTAAAACCATCTCACCAAAGCCTCAATGCTCAAGGTGTCATTGAAACTTTGGCAGAGTGAAAAGAATATTCAGAACACTTTGGGTCTCAGAATGGGAGTGATAATTCAGACTCGATGATCATATGTCAATCATCAGTAAATGCTGATAGAGGATCAGACCCACCCTTTTCATTTATCAGTGCATATTTATTACCCCATTATTTCTCAGGGCACAAGTTCCAGATCTAAACGCTTTGTGCATATGATCAAACAGTCCTCCCATGAATCAACAACAGAATCAGCACTCCAAATCTGACGCTTTAGAAATGTCAGCACATACATTTTAATCTCATATTACAGGCATATGTAATATGCATATGCACACGTAAGAATGAGACATTTCCCCAAAGCATACACTGTATACAGTAGCTATAAGGAGAACTATTTGAAATCTAAAGCATACTGTGCCCCTGTGTCTGTAAAATGGTTAGATAAATGATTGATATACCATAATTCATGAATGTAAGCAAATCAGAGTGAGCTGCACAGAGCTCTGAGTCAACAACAGGAAATTCTCCAAAAGATTACACATTACACTCTAAAAATACAAAGCAGACAGTCTGAAATGTAACATGCCAACATCTTTTCCCTACATTCCGTGGTGAAGTAGTGGGATTAATAAACCAAATGTAACAGCACAGCAGAACACTTGCTAAAATTTGTTAACTCTGCTTGAGCATGAAGAAAGAAACTAGAAGACCAAAATGGATCGTCCTATTGCAGGTATACATCCGCCTGTGCCAGGGTTGTTAAATTTCTTTAAGGTTTTACCCCAGAGGCCTATTGCATTTCTTCAGAACGCTCACAGCAGGTGAAAAATGAGAGTCATATGCTGCCATTGGCTTTCCTTTCACTATTGTTTTATTGCTGAACATTTCACATTTAATTGGAGTGTTTAATTTAATAGGGATTATTGTGCACACATATACAAGGAAAAAGGGCTAGATTTTATTTCTTCAAAAACATACTCTCTATTCTTTCTAAACCTACAGGCTGAAGGTTTTTTAGGAAATTAAGGATATTGGCCCAAACCTTTAAGACAAAACCGCATAGGTAAACATTCTGCCATTAACATCTTGGTGAAATACAGCAGCTGGACACATACCTGCGGAAGTCCAGCAAGGTTCTAGCTGACTCTGGAACATTCTGGTCCATCCAGGACAAGAAGTGGAACTGAGTGACTGTGCGGGTCTCATTAGTCTGGACGTTCTTCAGGTAGAAACTGCGCACCAGGAAATCATCACACCAGATATGCTCAGAGACCAGATTTACCTTCAAGAACATATGCAGAGTGTGTTTTAAATGTAAATTCATTTAAAAATTATTATTATTCTTTTTTTTTTTTACATTTTTTAGATTCAGCATGTATAATGTTAACAAACACAGACAAAACTCGGAAATACTGTTATTTTGGCACAACAACTAATAGGGTAGTTATATGGACCCTTTTCACATTTCCAGGGTTCTCAGAAGCAGAAGTCATCATAGTTGAGTAAATTTCTATAGTAGCAAAAGACAAAAATTCACAATAGCGTTTGTATGATTTTTAAAGGTGGGAGAGATCGATAATGGTGGTCGAAAGGGAAAAAGAGGTCAAATTTGCTGTCACTACCTCAGTCATTTTATTATTAGTATTCTGAAATTTAATGCCAAGGTAATATAAAACAAAGTATACACTGTAAAAAAAAGTGTAATTTTAACTGTTAAATATTGTAAAAATGCTACAGAAGAAAAACTGTTAATAGGTTAACAGTAAATTCCCATACTATATACAGGGAAAAACTGTAAAAAATCTAACCAGACATTTCATGTAATTTTAAAGTAAAATACTGTTAATTTTACAGTTTTAGAAGTAAAAATAACAAATCAATGTAGAATTTACAGTCAAAAACTGTAAACTGACATTCCCAGAATTCACTGGGTGACAATTCACATTTAATGGTATTTTGTTTAAATAATTGTTTCTTAATAGTTTTTGTTATCAGTTATGTACATTTGGGCTTTGTTACATCTTCTGTTTAATGAAAGTTGGTGATGTATTTCGTGAATGAATCTAGTAGTATACTTCAGTGCATAAAAGCTACTTGTGAGGAACTTTGATTTTTCTGTATTTTTTACTGTAATTATTCTTGCAACCACAGCTGCCAAAATTATTTTTTAAAAACTACAGAATTTTTTTTTACAGTGTAGTGTTAAGAATGTAAAATTTTTTTTTTTTCAAAAACGTAACTTTGCTAGATTTACAATGTTAATAACTGTGGAAACACGTCATCATAGTTTGTGAAGAGGGTCCATTGTCCTTATATTTAGTTAAGGTGTATTAAAACCTGAAATAATAAATAATTATTCAAATATATAAAACCACAGTGTCCACAGGAGCTTTACCTCATATATGTGGTAGAGGTCCGAGCCTTCATCAGGCCAGTACTGATGACACTGTTTGATGCCGTTTTCAGCAAGAGGTGTCAGCATGACAATAACCACACAGCCACTTTCCCAAACCATCTACACAACACACCATCAACAGAAAATGCAAAAGCAATGTTACAGTTTAGACAGGGAAAAACAGCCAAAAATACATTTGCAAGACAAAAAAATTCCCTCCTTTACGCCATGGTATATGAGTGGATTCAGAGAGTTATGCTTTTCAGCAGAGTTTGCTTTAAACTTAATTGGTCTTAATTACTCAAGCCCACTCGTCACTGTAATGGGAGTTTAGTTGAGTCTTCCAGCCCACCTCTCTTGCCCTTTATCTCTCGATCTCCCCTTCCCCTTGTATACGGAACCTCCTCAGCCTTGCTCCATTTCCCCTAATCACACTTTTACTGTGTCCTTCAATCACGGAAAGGCCCACTGCGGCCATTAGGAAAATGAGGGAAAACACTGACTTTTATGGTAGCAATAAAATACAATGATCCTGCTCATAAAATAATCAAACTCATGTGCCACACGTCCCCACAGAGTCATTAACAGAGAAATGTAGAGACATTACACCATGGTAAAAGTGGCTCAAAATGCAATATAAAGTTATCATTATGAATATGTTATCATTTTTAATCTCACAAAACGCTGGAGATGAAATTGATGAAAAATAAAATGTCTTAAATTCATGATTATATGATGAGAGAATGGTGGCAATAAAAATAGCTTTGACTGAATGTAGTATTTAATAGAGTTTTTTGTTTCACATGTTTCATCCTAACAGAATTTATGGCACAACTATTAGCTTACAGGAATAAAGACAGAAATGTGTTTAGATGCTTAGCACTGTATACATTAATGGTCAAATTATGTTAAAAGATAAATGTTATTCAGCGCTGTAAAAACCATTTCTTGTGTAATTTAAAATGTTCTGACTGAGGAGCTCATATGCAAAGATCACAATGCTTGATTCTTCAAGACAGGAGTGGGAACTGAAGGTCAATGGAGGAGCTTGCACTAATGTTCCAGACGAGGTGATCAAATATTGTTGAGTTCAAGCTTTGCAGTGCAATATGCAGAAAAGGTCAAACAAAACCAACAAACATGTTTCTGAAAACTCTGCAGACAACAGGACTGAGTGCTCTGTGCTTGGCCAGAATTCTGAATAAAAATTGCACAAAGTGACAATTGAATATTCTGTGAATAAAACTTGAAAGATGTAGAAGTTTCTTTCCCTCTGAGGAAAAGTATTGTGCAAACTTTCTTTTTTGACATGTGGACAAAGCTCCAATTCTGACATTCATATTAAAACATCACATTTTGTACATCTTGTGGGGATCCTGTACAGGTCGAACATCATCAAATCAATTGTTTTATGCGGACTCGTGCTGAGTGGAAATTAAAACTGTCTGGTTTCCGTCTGAAGTACAATGCTCAAACAGACCTAGTTAGAACTACCAAAGTATGTCAAATACAGTTTACCTAAAATACATTTTTATAATAATAAATCTCTTTTACCATCATTAGTTTCTGGTTTGGATGTAACCGCATATATAAATAAATGAATTCAAACTTTGACCACCTGGAGACTATCACTAATAACAATGTGGCTAATTTTTTCTTTGAATGACAAATGTATGGAGAAAGTGTGTGGTTGTAGCAAGCCATGCCTAGATGAAGCAAGGAAAAGGTTACATTAACATATAAGCGTATAAATATGTATTGGTATACATGCCCTGTCAATAAAGAGACAGACTTGTAAGTGACTCTGCACAAGAGCTTTAAAAGTGGCTGTGTGTGGGGATGAATCGCACCTTTCGGCATCTAGTGATGAGGAAAACCACGAGACCGAAGTGACATCCCAGAGTACTGGCAGATCGTAAGGGGAGGAAACAGGGATTAATATACTCAATTTAATTTAAATGGAACTTTTAATGGCCTTTTTTGGATTCAGAACTGGCCTGACTGTCTATGGAATTAAATCAATTTAGATCATTAATTTTCTGCCAGTAATTGACAAAATGACAAATTCAAACAACCAATAACATCAATTAGTGTACACCCACATCTGTTAGTAAACACAGCTTTGTGATTATAGAGGGTCAAGTGACAGTAACACATTACCACAGTCAATTTATTAAAATGTAGATTACGGTTTGTATTTAACACCATCTACTTATCTAACCTTCAAAAAAAAAAAGAGAGAAAACACGTTCAAAGCTGCTGCTGATCGTAAAATATGAATCAAGTTGAAAACATCCTACGCATGCCAGCAAAAAGCATTTAGGTGGTTCTTAAAATCAACTGAGCAATTAACATTGATTCTAATACGCAAACAAACAAATAAAAGCACTGAAATCAATTTGTTATAATCAAAACTATTATAGTGAGAGACTTTCTCATTCAAAGCATCTGTGTTGGAGAAAAAGCTCAGATCTTCACTTATATTTTCAGCACTGAAACTGTGCAGTGAGGAATCCCAAACCTTATGGGAACTTTGACCCCCCTAATTAAGTTAATATAATGATGTTTACAAAGCAGCCTTCTTAGTGTAGATGGAATGTGTCCTTTCTACCCTTAACATTACCAAAAAGGTCCCAGTTTTGCCTTATTTGAGAGTTCATACAGTGAACAGACGCTTTCACGTTATATTTTGAGATCAGACATTAAATTCAATATGAATGCAAAAGGAATTCTTGCTAATGGGTTTGCCTGAGTCTAATATGGTTTAACAGAACTCGAAGGGGAAACGAGCCACTCTGTAAACAGTTTTCATGTGGCATCGGTGGTGTTTACCGAAACCTTATCTTGCTAACTAGTGAGATAAAATCTTGTACAGGACAGGAAACTGATATCTTACGGTGCCAGATGGTCATTGTATACGGAACGAACGGGTGGGAGGGGAGAGACTGGCAGTATTGATGGGCGCTGATATAGGCTGGGTTTCGGGGGTCATGGTCCATCTTAAAAGTGAACAGACAGAATAAATATTTCATGAATATTCATGAAACAAACATTTTTTAATCAATACTGAAAATGAAACACTGAGTAGTCTGTTGATTAAAGAATATATCTATTCTACAGAAGAACAAGAGTGATATGGCTGCATGTTGGAAGGATGTTAGTTTCTATGGTGCTCTCCTCTAACATGAAGCCTCTATGTAAACAGCACTGTTTCATTGATCTTATTTATTTGCTTTCTGAACATTTCTTAGGTCCCCTCCAATCTTTGGGGAAGGGGTAAACAAACTTGCTGCCAAGAGAAACAGAATATCCACAATTTCTGTTTGGAGTTAAAAAGCTTGAGAGAAAAAAAGGAAAAGGAAAAGCAAATCAAATAAAGCGAAGGCACAGAGGCCTGTCACTAATGAGAGCAGAGTCGTCTCTCTCACGACCACCTCCCCTCTCCCGACCCCTCTCTCCTGTCTTTCTCGCTCTCATTTTTATCTACTCCACAGCCACTCTCTCTTCCATTTCTATATCGCTCTATCTTCTCCAGTCACCCCTTCTTCCAGTCTCTCCCCTGTCTGTCCTCTCCGAGCATGTGCATTCTTTAATACCTCTGATTAAAGCCGGCTCTGGGAGTAAAGCAAGGCATCTCTCTAATCAAAAGCATTTATTGATGAGAAGCTCAGTGGCTGGAGGAGGGTGTCTGCGTGTAATTGTGTGTCTGTCTGAGTGAAAGCTGTCCCGATGGAAAAAAGCTAATGATAGAAAGAATTTTTTTTATATGGATATGGACTGTGACATTCATAATGCACTAGCCACAATTAAATAATGACAGGCAAGATCTTCACCAGCACTTCAGCTAATCAGCAGCAAAACCATAACAAGCAAAAGTAGATTTCAAACCACAGCAAAGGGACAATCCACCTTTTAACTTATTTAATCTAATAGGTTTGCAAACTGTCAAATGTTGCCAGTGTTGCCAGTGTTTCACTGACACAAACCAGAATGTGTTCACTGTTAAAAATGATATCTTGCAGTTGTAACCATAAGGTGCTATTTTTACTGATCTAACCTTTAAATTTGGTTTTGATGGTACCTTTTGTTCTGTTCATACTATTTTAATATTTAACTTTAATATTATATTTTTAATATTACCTTACTGGATTTCATTTAGCATTATCATCAACATTATTAAAGTAAAAAAATTATTAATACTTTTTATTGTTTTCTCAGTTTTCATGTATACATACATTCTTATACTGCTTCAGGTTTACTTTTGTTTTTCATTAATTTTCCTATGTTTATCCTTTTTATATTTGATGCACAGTCTATGGAGCGAACCAAATTTACATTTCACTGCAGGTTGTATTTTGTATATAAATATGTATGTTAAAATAAAAATCTTAAATCTTGAGTCTACTGTGGATGGAAAATAAGCCCAACAAATCACATATATTCTGGGATACTCGTAAACCTGATTGGCATTTACTGATTTATGCAGTACAGGAGAATGTACAGAATGGGGCATGCTATTGATCAATTCTTATTTAATAATCCATGTCTACAAGCTGTGATGACCACAATTCAGAATTTTGCTCTTATTATCTGTGTCTGCTGTATGGCATCCAGTCTTTCACTCTGACCATTAGTCCACACATCCCACTATCTGTCCATTAAAGAACATCAACACAAACCACCATTCATCGGGTCTAAAAGAAAAGGTGAAGTAAGAATATTTTTTTTGGATTACAACACACCCTTTCCACACTCACATTAGTGGAAAGGTATTATTTTCTGGATGCATTACAGGAGAACATTCTCCTGACCTGAAATGTCTCTTTACAAAAAGAAGTGAAAGCTGTCATCAGGTTGGAATGTGTCCATTTTGAGCTGTAACAAAAGCGTGTTTGCTGTAAGGAGGCAAGGTATGCAGTCTTGTTAGAGTGTCAGACCTGGGCTTATTAAATGAAGGAAGGAGAGAGTGGACGAGACTGTAACACAAGCTCCAAACACTTCTAGAATTGCTGCTGCTCTTTCATGTGTATGTGTATGTGTGTCCTTGAAGCTCTAAACTAAGATCATTTAAAAAGTATAGCTCTACTGATAAATGTGGCCATTTTTCACAGCCAAAATGCTCTAATTTGATGAACATTTCATCACGCTGATCAAATGCTACAGTTGTCTATGTGAGAGTGTGCTTGATAGCATGTATGCCTGTCTTTGTGAGTGCGTTTGGGAGTATGTATGTCTTTAAAGCACAAAAGCTGATCACAAAGCATTTCAAAACTTTTGCTGAAGTAATTGCATGGTTCAGTACTTCTACACTAATTTCTCTATAGCCTCACAAAAAGATCAAACACCACTGCATGAGAGAGACAGATTCAAACCCCATGGTTACAGTGAATGACACGCACACCCATTAGCATGGCAGAAAATGGATATAATTGCTTTGCACAACCTTAATTGTTGGCAAGAGCAATTTAAGGGTAGAACAATTATATATACACAAGCTGGCTAATGCCGGCAGTCTATATGAAACGATTTTTTGACTACCCGCTCTCTATACAGGGTGTTATTATAGTCGATTTGTCATTTCACATTCAAGAGAGATTATCATACTCTTAAGGTCTAATTACTTTAAGAGATCTGAGTTTTTTAGGGGTTTATCAGTAAATTCAGCATCCTGTGATGCCCTATAATGAAAATATAAAAGAAAGAAGAAGATAGGGCATAGTATGATTTGTTCACAGGATATACTGTATTACCATGATATGTAAAATATTATGTATCACAAATCAAAATTCTTAGGAGTCAAGATTGATGGAATAAAACAAAGAATGTTATATGTTTCACTTGGTTTTATTTACAAGGAACAAAATGTTTTTAAATATCATCTGAAAAGCTTTTTCTGCACCACTCATATTGTGTATGTATGATTGAAAGATGTAATGAGAAGGAAGATTCAGAATATAACTCAACCCGAAACAGTCACCAAATCTGAAGGAAAGGGTGTTGGTGTGATGAGGTTGTGAAAAATATCACGAATGATTTACTTTGAGGCCTTTTTCTTTCTTGCAGCTAATGAGAAAGAAGCTACAAACATTGACAGACATAATTATCACAGTTTTTGAAACGCACATTGCCAAATCCCTGCTGCGCTTTAATTACCGCACATCCATGCATTTGTCTCCGCACCAGTGGATCAGTGCACCCAACCCCGACTGCAGCACGAAACCCTCGGGGAGGGAGGGCTGACTCGCTTGTGCCTTTTGTTTCATCTTTTGACGAGTTGGAGTCCAAAAATAACAGCATGTAAAAATGACTCAGTTTGACTTTCTCAGTGTGATATTACTGCACAGGTATTATACTGATTAACATTATGTGTATGTACTGATTAAGGGGCCAAAACAAAAATTATTGTTTCTATGATGGCAATGAAATCACAGTGTTTGGTTTTAAGGCATTCACGTGGTCTGTGTCTAATATTATGCACACAAAAAGCTTACATTAATAGACAAACCTTCCTTTTGGCTCATAATGTTTGCCGTGTTTATATTTGTTCTAGAAATTAATGACTGACTATTTGAAACCTACTTTTAAGTTTTTTTCTCTGTGCTTTCTCAGTCCCTCGGTGTCTGTGCTTCTACATATACATAAAAGAGCATATTTAACCGTCTGAGAATGGTCAATGTTGATCCACAGAGAGAAGTGAAGGAGAAAATGGGAACAAATAAATAAAAAATATAAGCAAGTCTCAAATTTCAAAGGAGAGGATAAAACAGACCTGGCAAAGTCCAAGTATTTGGCTAAAACGGACATAAATACTATGTTTCAAAAAGAGTCAGTGTTTCCGTCACATGAACAACTTGTAAGAGGCGTTTTCACTTCCATTATTGGACATGATGCATAAAATATGTAAATAATGAGCATGGCTACTTACAATGGGACTGGCGTTGATGTAATCAGATCTGGATTGGTTATTCTCCGGCTTCAGGATGACTCTGGAGTGATCATCTACAGTATTCAAAGACAGACAGACCGATGATGACGTAACTACTACTAGAGCATCAACATTTCAATAACACACTTCTCTTAAACATGTGATCATTCCTTTAGTAGAGACTGCACATTTTTAGAAAAATTCTGATCAGTGTATGAAGAGGCCACTGACTTTTTTAATTAATCCAAACAGGCCGTGCTGCCGTTCTACGGCATAGTGCATAAGAAAACAAATATAAATTCATTCGAGGCAAATACAATTTGCGAAGCACTCACACACAAGGACACCGTGTGGGCGGTTGCGCTGGACATTCTGTTCCTCCTGACCCACCGCACATGCTGCTGGCTCAGCCTGGTAACTACAGAGAGCCTCCCACTCCTTATCCAAACGATCCTTATTCTGCAGGTGATCCTCCATATACGACTGCACATGGGAGAAAGACACAGAGTCAAAAGTTGTTTGAAAGGTCCTAATGATGATATGGTGAATAAAATATTTCCTGTAATATGCATAACTCAAAGATGGAAAGCATTCCAGTCCAGACAACATAAAAAAGAGTGACGCACATATAAAGCAGAGGATTTCAGTTCAACGCAGGGTTACATTTGTTGTTTATACAATGCAATCAAGAGCATGAACCATATTTCTTGTGCTTATGCATTTCATGTGCCATTTGCCTTCCCGTGTAAACGCATTTGAATTAAGTCTCTGTCCCTCCCCAAAATCCGATGAGTATAAAAGCTCCATAGCAAGTTTCCATTCGTCTGCTATAATCCAGCTTTACCTCCAAGGCCAACCTATCGCTTTCTGTGCTTTCTTTCTTCCCAACAATACAATCACTCACCTATCCACCTTCAGACAGACAAGAGCTCAAACCCGCTCAGCACGGGAATCGTAGACAGTAATCCTAAACATGCACCACAAAGGAGAAGAGAGGGAGAGAGAGGTAGAGAAAGGGGGGTTGCAGGGAGGGGGCTTGTCCTGACAATCACACATGCAATTAAGACTCCTGAAAGGCCTGGGCACACCAGTGCCTCTTCAGCCTGCTTCAATCACTCCTTTTCACTGCTTGCACAAATGCTGATAAGATTGTCTGTGCTTAAGCCGCCTTCCCAAGAAGCCCAAATTGAATTCAACTGAGACAAAGGGGAGTGGAGGGAGAGAGACAGAGACTGAGAGAGAAAGAGAGAGAGAGACAGACAGAGAGCTCAGAGGGACTGTGTCGCTGGACAGAGCGTAAGAGTTGTTTGGCGGTTGGTGTCTTGTTTTTTGGCTGCTTATTTCTGGCCTCTCATTGTTAACCCACAAGAAGGGGTTTACCTTGTGCATGTGGACATGTGAATGTGTGTTTGAATTTATTGTGTGAAAACAAATTACACACTCATAAACTAATGTCAAGAATCCTCTTGGCCCGTACACAGACAACAATCTGTAATCTCGCAGGGCTTTGACACACATTCAAACGTTTGTGCATGCCAAAAGTGCCCTTTTAAAACATTCAAAATATATAATTTATAGAACATCTATTTCTTCATGTACACCATCATCACCGCTATGTGAACATTCTCTTAGATATATTTTTTCTTATTTGAATAGCATTTTGCACTTCTCTGAACAGTGGGCATGTGTGTGAGAGACCTTGTTTTAAGAGATGATGAACCGTGTGACAAGTCGCTTAATAGAAGACATTATGGTTCATATGGAATTCATGATTTAGTGAAGGAGAAAAGACTTTGATTAAATGCCACTGTAATAAGATGAACTCAAACAGGAGAAAAATGTGGCCAGTGACCAAGAAAGTCTAGTTGTCGGAAGGCTTTCCTTTTAGTTTAAAGATACAAATACCACTGCTATCCTTTTAAAGCAAAGCTATTATTCAAAATTTCCATAACAGCTTTGGAGTCGGTAAGAGTTTTTAATGATTTTGCTCATCAAGGCTACATTTACTGTTTTCTATTCAAATTTATTTTTTAAAATATAATTTATTCCTGTATTGGCGAAGTTGAATTTTTAGCAGTCATTACTCCAGTCTTCAGTGTCACGTGATCCTTCAGAAATCATTCTGATATGCTGATTTGGTGCTCAAAAAACATTTCTTATTGCAGATGTAAAAAACAGTTGTGCTGCTTAATATTTTTGTGTAAACCAGGATAGGATGCTTTGATGAACAGAAAGATCAAATTTCTTATTTGAAAAAAAAAATATTTTGTGTCCTTGTTGAATAAAAATTTGTCATTTCCTAAAAAAAATAAAAAAAATAAACGAATTTACTCTGCCAAACGTTTGAACTGTAGCACAAATACATGAATAATAATGCACAAGAATAATTAAAAAACTCCTGCACAATAATCTTACTAAGTCATGATGTCTATTGATCTCTATCTACCTTAACTTAATAACAACCAAAGCACTTTTCCACAAAACCACTGCCATTTTACCAGGGTAAACCATGACAGGCAGCTGCACTTAAAATGTTCTCATCCTTCAAGTTACATATCACAAGAGAAACAAATTACCCAGCAATCAGTTTACTTCTCAAGTTCTGCCTGAGTGCTGTGAGCGGACAAACGGCAACTGTGAGTGGCCACATATGGCTGTTATGAGGACAATTTGCTCTTCTCGAACAATTTATCTGACCTTTTGGACAGAAGCTTTTCATTTTTTTTCTCCTTTAGATTTTCTTGTTTTTATGTTACAGATGGTTGATGGAGCATCTGCCCCTATGTGTGTGTGTTTCTGAGACCATATGTAACAGTAACTCTCTCTATTTGCCTTCTCTAATACCACCTCTATTAGCAAGATGATGCGTGATTTAATCAGAGATAGAGGGATTTGGCAACTAGCCAACCATTTAATCACTGAGGTACTTCTCCCTGACAGACAGCAGACTCTTTTCTCTCCATTCACACTGAAAAAAAAAATCACTCCATCACTTCTTTAAGCAATGTCAAATAAGCACGAAATACTGCAGGGTACTGCTGGCTTTCAAATGCACATACATACACATATTTCATATTGAACATATCAAGGATTTGTTGCTCTAATAAAAAAAAAAAAAAGACAAAACCTGTCTCTCTCCCGCATTATCTTTCACCATGTCCATGCTGCACGTATGAATAATAAACAGTGCAGTGGAGCAAAAGCAGTGAACTGTGGTGCTGTCCAAGGTTCTGAATTAGTTCTTCATGATCCTGCAGTAGCTACTACTCTTTTGGCATATTTGTTTTTCGCATTCTATATAGAGAAGTACTTGATATTGGATTCAATGTCAGACTCTTAAACCAATTATATGTCATAATATTTGATTTAAGACTCACATTTTATGCACACAAAAACATGCATATCTGACCCATTTAAATGTACAGAAACAACATCTGTAATAATGTATTTAAATAATTAGCTGTATTTGAATTAGAATGAATAGATCTTATCTTACCTTGTGGTAGAAGGTGGAAATCAAATACAAAGTATATATTAAACCAAAGAGGGATTGTCAGTCAAAATATGATGGCAAAACAAGGTGCCATTATAATGCTGGGCAGCTCCATATGAGGCTGGGCTATGGAGAATGCATTCTCTAGCTTTGCTCTTATCTTTGAGGAGGGATGAAAACAGATGCCTTATAGCAACCTGACATACTGAGAGATTGCGCTATCAGAATAGTTATTATTTCATAACTCGTCATTGATTGCACCCATTGAGAGATGGATAGTGTACAAGCAGTAACCTCTGATAGTACATTGCACTAGCTGGTACTGCAGTCATTGCTTAGAGATGTGATTTTGAAGTTTTCTGTAGCACATCGATCAATATGGATTTTTCATGGCCGATGTTGATATCTTACAGAGCAGTGTGGCCGATGGTCAATATAAAGCCAATATATACAATATCACACTATTAAATTTAAAGATTTAAAACATGCTGCAATAAAATTTAGAACGTAATATTTACTACATTAAGAAAAAAATATTTTTAAAAATATGGAAAAAATATATTTTTTTGATTATTTGATTCTAAACTTATTTGATTGATTCTGTTATCCTATTATAGTATTTTTTAGTAAAAAAAAGTTTTTACAAATAAAGAAATATTTAAATGACTAAAAAGTAACATGACTATAAAGGAAGTAAATAACAAATAATAAAAATGTATTATATATTCAAAGTCTTGTTTAAATTCTAAATGCATATTTGCTGAATACTGATATATACAAGTATAATAGTGTTCATTTTTCTCTTACTAATAATAGTCCATTTTGTTTAACATTACTGTCTAATAATTTATTAAAAAGAACAGTTAAATATATACAGCAAACTAACAAAGACAGAAAATGTGCATCAAAATAAAAGTCTGGGAGATGTCAAAATAAAAGACACATTGCCGATTGCCAGAAAACTTATTGGCTGGTGGTGAAAACTGGCAAATATCAAATATCAACTACTACATGTAAGCATTATTGCACTGTTCAGAGTGCAATGTGCATTTAACATTGAGGGTGTGCATAAACATTTTCTATGGCTGCACATAAAAAAAAACTAGAAATCTAATAGTCTCTAACAGTCTATAAGCGTGAACTACCAAGTGTTTTACTATCCTTGCTGTGTGTGTATGAAGACAAGATGCTTCAAAACAGCTGAAGAATCAATTAAATCATTACCACAGCATTTTGCAAACTTCTGAATCCTTGAACAATTGCTTTGTAATTGTGTACACTTTAGCACACGCATCTCTGCCTAACAACGCACATGGTTTTATTATACTGCTGAAAAAAAACCTTAAACAATCTCACTAAGGGACATCCATTACAGGAAAACACAATACGCTAAATGAATCAACTCAGTGGCTGTCTTTTGCTCCACTGCTCCACTAGATTCCCTGCTCGGTAATGAACACAACGCTACCAGGCACCTATCAGTCTTTCCTGTCGAAGCTGTGCTGAGATGAATAAAACAAAAGTTGGGGTGAAATTAAAACAATCCATTGTGTCAGAAAATCCAGCGTCCATGGAGCCCTGCAGTCCCTTAAAGACCAAAAACAAACCCAAAATCTGAAATAAGTGACTGATGTGAGATAGAGGTGAAGGAAAAACAAAGAGATAGAGACAGGAGCAGAGGCATGTGTTTGGCTATCTATAAAGTGTATTTATGTTCATCCTGATTATGACTGCAACGACAGAGGCTGTGTATGGAGAGTGTGAGTAGTATAAGGCACTGTGTTCAATAGTGTCTGTCCTGTGTTCACATAAGCATACTGTATATTAAACTGTTTACCAGTATCATGTGTCCAGTGGAGATGTCCATGTTGGTTTGGGAAGGCTCTTCACTCCAGGAGGATGTGCTGCTGCGGGTGGAGGGACTCTGCATCGGTCCATCGCTGAACTGTGAGGACACGCTGTTAATGCGTGACGTGTGCGATGGGTGAAACACCTCTGATCGGTCTCCACGCTCTGATGTCTGCACCGCCATGCGCTGACGACAGAGATCCTATCGAGAAAGTGGACAAACATTAGTCTTATCTGTGAAGACATTTGCTGGGGAACCTCATAAAGCTGTTCACAGTAAAATGATCAATCACACAAACTACAGCATCAAAGCACTGGTTATTATGCTTAGAATATTATAATGGGTATTTATATAAGAAAACCATATGAACACAAACTGATACCGCATCAGCATTCTGGATCAAATAAACTCTATTTCATTTATCTCCACTTTGCATCTCAGAGTGGGTTCATGATACAGCCAACAACACATTACATCACTGTCTGCTCTACAAGATGAAATCTTTCATCTGCATAAACTCACGACCCACCAGTGGAGCAAATCATTACTAAATGCTACCAGTCATATTTAAACACAAGGTTCATAGATAAGGGATTAACCTCTAAAAAAAGAATACATTTACATATATAATCAATCAAAAGCATGCATAAAATTTGCTTACAGTATGAGAGTGTGTGACCAAATTGTTCATAAAATGCCACTAAAAACATTCAGTATTAGCAATTTATTTACAAAATACATCTAACTCTCTTTCTCAGAATATAGTCACTGTATTTGTCAACCAACTGCAAAAACTTATATTCACTGCTATCCTCACAAGTCTTTCCTTTGGGCTTAATGGCTACATTTCCATCACTCACGTCATTCAGGAATTAAAATTCCAAGCTTTTATCTACCATTTGTCTTGACAAATGAAACAAAGCAGCAGACTGAAAGAACAAAAGTAGAAACAAACAGCACTTTGCCTGGATCAGTGACTCTATGAGGATATCAGATGGATGTTACAGTGTACGAGCTGGATTCTTTCACAGATGTGTCATTAGATCCCTGCTAACCTGGCTCTCAACATATAATTGCTGTGAGCAATTACTCATGGAAGAGCACACAGAAAATGTCTGCACTACCTGACAGATATCACTGAAATAGGAGTCCTGAGATATTATGTCTGTTAATAGAAAAAATTAATTTGGGTGCAGGACGCTATTGTTCAGGCCAATCAGAAGACGATGGGATGCTCTCTGCCTGTCAGTCATTTTGTACATTTGGTTCGGTGAGATCATGTTTGATTTTTGGAGGAGGGATTTTAAAAAGGGAGGAGGGCAGACTAAGCCAGTGGCGGAAGACAGTGAAATGGCTAACATCGCTTACAGCACTTTTAACAAAACAATTCTGACTACATGCACTCTATAATGTTTACAACAATTTACAAGAAATTAAATCCATTCTGAAAAGCATCAAGCAACTATGTGCATTTTCAGGCAAATAGCATCTAGGTTTTTTGCTATAACAATAACACAACAGGATTTTGTAACATTTTAAAGCCATTTTAAAAGCATTAAAAGCTTCAATTTTATTGAGTGAAAAACCTTCTGCGCATTGTGCTCAGTTGTGATGATTTCTTTTTTCCTTTGCCTTCCTTCCATTTTCCATTTGAGGTGAAACAGCACAGACAATTACTTTTTGAAGCAGTTGCTAGTCACAACAGTACGACCCCATCTGAGATCAAAATGTCCAATAGTTAAAAAAGCACCCAGATAAAAAAAGAGAGCCGAGTGAGGCTGACTGGGGGTCAGTGAGGGAGTGTGGGGGTTGGAGGTGGAAGTTTAGTGCGTCACACTAATGGAGCTCTCCAATGAGAGAAACCAGGAGGGAAGGTGGTGGGGGCTAAACAGAAACCACAGACTAAAGGATGGAGTCCACCCTTAACATTAATATCTGATCTGATGTCCATTATGAGTCATTCTGACTTAGAATAAGGAAAACTGCAAAAACAAGTGCCAACTGCTAAAACAGTGCCCACTTCCTGATAAAATCATGCTCATGCCAGCCAGCACAAATTAATGCATACATTTGCCTCTCTTATAATCAGTAAACCAATAAGTATAAAAAAAACAGGCTGGAACAGTAAATAAAGTGAAATGCAATGAGAAGAGTTGGGAAGATTACTTAAGGAGCAGTAAAAGCTGGAAATATATAAACTAAAAGTAAATGAATAAATACATGTTCCTTAACATTAACATTTTGGTAAATGCTTTTATCTAAAGTGATTTTCAGCGTATTCGAGGTGTGACTTTGATGTTGCTAGTGCCATGATCTAGTCTACCAGCCTGCACCCAGTCCCATAAATCAATCCTAAAAATTATTTGATCTTTAATGTCTAATTCTTAAAAAAAAAGATTACTTTAACAGCATGTTTTTACTTTAAATAATGTACATAATTATAACCTTTAATGTCATGTGTCTTAACAAAAGGTAAATTCTTTAAAAAGAGTGCATGGTAACACAAATGGAACTACTTTACCTAATGAAAAATTCCTGGTGGATATTGGATTTTATAAGTATGGTTAGAACGTGAGGGACATAAACAGGATCATGAATTGTATTGATGTAAAAACTACCATTGGTATCACAGCACTGACCTTTTCCAGATTTTGCAAATAAACTGCAGCCAAGATACAGATTAATGACTTATTTTAAACAGCTTCAAATAGTAACTGTTTAAGCCTGTTCCACCTTTGAGTAAATATAAGAAAAATAAATAAATAAAATAAGTCAGAGAAGTTGGAACAAAACCAAAAAGTATCTTTACCATACTTTATTTCAACAAGAAAAAATTTTGAATACGAAATTTGCTATATAATAAGGTATTAACAGGGTGAACAAAAAAGTGTGAACATGAGTGAGTGTGTTCGATGAAGGAATAAAAATAAAAGTATAATAATGTGAGAGGGTGTGTGTAAGAGAGAGAGTAGGTGGGTGGCGTTGGTGACGGTGGTGTGTGTGTGTGTGTTTTGATCTGCTACAGAATCATTGCGGCAGAACTGATTCTAATTGCATGTTTCACTGTAAGAGTCCCTGTGCACAAGACTGCATTCATTCCAGCTACAGAAGTTGGGAAATCCCTTACAACTACACAGTAAGAGCCCTGTCTACGCCTTTAATCTTATTCACTTAAAAAAAAAAACCTAAGCAACCTGGCAGATCTAAAGGGCAGAAAGCACTCGCAACAAACCACGATACGACAACATTACACACAAATTAAAATCAATACAAAGTAATTAAAACCTGAAATGAAAACATAACAAAGGTGTCAAGACATAATGTGTGACTGCCCCGTAATAATATTGAGAAACGCAAATTATTTTGCCACAGTGATAGGGCCGACGTTTATGGAATGGACTTCTCGACAAAGTGTGAGAGGTTTATTAAATATTGAAGGCGGGGGAGGAAGCCAAGCGCTTGCACCCTGCGATCCAGTCTCATTGAGTACAGCTGAGCCCAACACAAAATCAATAAGCCTTCACCGCAAGCCCTCCCTCCAGGAGCCGTGAAAGAAAGGTCAGACAACAAACTCATTTCCTTGCTAAAAAGGGCTCTGCCTCAATTAGGATTCATATTAAACACCGCTGTCATGCAAGGACATCTGCGCCTGCTCCAATGGGTCATAATTAAGGAAAATAAGCTTTAAATGAATTTCATTGCCTTTTTGTTTTGGAACCTTTAAGAACCTTCAATACACCTGGTTACTCTGTAATGGGAAGTAAAAATAACCTTGGATGAGGACAACTTGTTCACTATATCTGGAAAAACAGAGAAGCTTATTCATGTTAATATGCACGGATGAACGTCAGAGAAAACATGATTGGCTGAAATAATCATCCTGCTCCTACCTGATAGGCTGTCGTGGCATCGTGGCCTGTGTAGCTTCCCAAACCAGCCAGCTTTTCCTTCAGCTTATGGTGGGAGTGATGGCGCAAGCAGTACAGAGCCCCCGACATCCCCAACACCATCACAATAAAAACCATGGAAACCACCACCAGAATCAAAAAGTTGCCTGGCTCCACTTGACTCTGTTTGACCACGGGGATGTGGTTCAGTTTGCCCCTCTGAAATAAGAACAGAGTAGAGAGAGAAACTCTGATAAACATTGTGAATTTAAAACAAGATAATGCATACACACATTATATATAAAAAATACTAAAATATTAAGCAGAACAACTGTTTCCAACATTGATAGCAATGCTTCTTATGCACCAAATCAGCATATTAGAATGATTTCTGAAAGGTCATGTGACACTGAAGACTGGAGTAATGGCTGCTGAAAATTCAGCTTTGCCATTACTGAAATATGTCACGTCTAAAATAAATTAAAACATAAAAGAGTTATTTTAAATTGTAATAATATTTTTAATATTTGAAAATGTAAGATTTATATATATATGTAAGTAAGACAAGATGTATTTAAGATATATGTATGTATATCACCCAACTGATCACAGTATAATGTCCAATTGGTGTTTTCATACGATAGTTTAAATTAGGCACCAAGACGCTTATATATTGCTTGTAATTTTTACTAGCTATACACTGATGTAGATACACCTCAAGCCGACACTTGGGAAATGAAGGCCCGATCCACTCTTGTCTTGGCAGGTCGAAGCATGCCACCACAGAGCAATTAGGGTCGGTCCTCACTGTACCAGCTTGTTGCTAATTAGCCTCCAAGTCTTGGGTTTGGTCGGGATGGGGGAATTGGCTCAGACCTCCAAGTTAATAAAATGGGAGAGGGGCTAAGCCGAGGGGGAGTACCTAAAAGGTCCGAGCCCCACGAACGTTCCACTGTAGAGGGGGTTGTCAGGCTTGTTAGCCCCTCGGGGGGAGGGCTGACAGCCGGGGCTAAGCTGCTGGGGGATTGGCGGCGTATTGTTTCCAAATGCCTTGTGAGGCTGAATAGACTGAGGCCTTTAGAATGGGGTTCAGAGATTTTTTTAATCTGCCTCTATTCGCATTCAGTGCTATCATACCAACCGACTGATCACAGAACTATGAGCCATGCGAGCAAAGCGAGATGCCATCCCACGACTGATTTTTCTGATCGTATTTTAGAAACGATGACTATAATCTACTTCACATTTGTTAATGCGGTACAAACATAACATTTAGGACTGTGAAGCACACAATATATAAATCAAGCTCTAAGCTTACATATGCCACTCCATTTAATCACATACTGAAATCCCCCATACACTAGCTACACATTACTGAAAATATTAGCTCCTAAATGTGAGGTTTAGTAGTTTCCAAGGATTAGTTTCTACTTCTTGTGATTGTGGGCTTTTGATGGTGCAGAAATGGTTTGCTTTCCACCCATCAAACGTTGCATGGAGAGTGTGTAGAGAGGAGGGCGCATTCAGCTGGAATAGAATCCCCCCCTCTCCTTCCCTCATCCCTCGATAGGCTTAGCGCTCTCAATCGAATTACATGAAAAGATCTCTAACATGAAAAGCTGGCTCTGAAAAGAAAATTGTGCTTGGCTAAATAATGTCCGCAATTAATTATAACTAAATAGAATACATGCATTAGGCATTTGAGCAAGGGACTGGAAAATAGACCAAAAAAGAAGAGAAGATATAAAAGAAAAATGGAAAAATGTTGTCCTGAGGTAGTCTATTCCCAAATTAAACACAGATTACAGTGTATATGAAATTAATGAAACGACACTACGAAAATTAATCATACAGCATAAATATATATCATTAAAATAAAATAAAGCACCTACATCAAAGCAAGGTCGACAAAAAATATTTCGTATTATATGTACAAAATTATTGCTTAGCAAAAATGTTTCTTATGATCTAAACATATTATTTTGGTGCATGTACAACTGATATATGTAGTTGAAAAAAAAATCTCAACATCACTAAGGAATTATTCGTAAAATAATACGATAAAAAAATAACCAGTCTATCACATACCTTCTCTTATTATAAGGAAGACAGCAAATATGTTGAAATGCAATGCAGACTCTACACGGTATGTTGTATTGTGGAATTACCTAAATCTTTACTCTCAAAACACGAGAATTCTCTAAAATAATTCTCTATAAAAGAAAATAATCTGCTGATTATTTCAATTGAAATAATGTGTTAAATCTCACTTCCTTCAACACATTTAGTTTTATAGTAGAAAACCCGCAAAAACACAGTTTACGTAAAAGCAGAGAAGAAAACTAAAAAAAAGAGACAGAAAAAAGGGAGGGAGAGACAGAATCCTTTATGCTTTTTTGGTTTTGTTCTTCTGTAGGGAATACAATTGGACTTGCAAATTTCTGATTCACATGAGTCTACTGAAAAAAGACAGGCAAGTTCACATCAAGCTTTCTCTCCAAAAAAGTACTAAGGTTCTCAAATCCTCATCTGAAGTAGAAATACAAAGAATTCTGTGTGTATAAATCTATAAAGTATCTAGAATGCCATATAAATTTGTTTCAGTGAAGAAACGTTTTTCTTCATTTAAATATATTATAAGAATTTAAAATAAAACAAAAGATGAAGGGAGAAAAAAATTCTAGAAAAATGAATAATGTGATATGCATAAAAAAAGAAAAGAAAAGCGAGGCATAGCAAACAAGAAGAGGGAAAATATGTTACTGGGTGAGATGTGTTTCTGGATTAATGGGTGTGTTTGCAGGGTCATCAGATATTGCTTATCCTCAGCTTCCGCTAATGAATCTCTTGACTGAAACTTTACCACACTGACAAAATTTAAATTCTCATACATGTAGATTTTATAATGAGCGATTAAACAACAACAACAACAACATTTGTAGAACAGTGAATCAGCATCCATACAAAATAACACTTCAATCCAGGACTACTGTCCAAGCCAAGGTAAAACATAAACTAAACACCTAACAAAAAGATCAATGGATGGCCAGACAAAAATCCCTGATAGCAATTAACTTTTTTAAGCAATCTGTATGTATGGAGTTTTGATTTTTAAGTTCTTTTACCCCCTCTTTTTTCGTTCTTTAAAGGACAGAAGATAAACAAAAGATTTGTATATTTGGGCAAGGACAAAAGGGAGATGGATTTGGGATGCACCGGCTGATTTAAATCATTGAGGGAAGGGATGGGTGGAGGAGAGACTGTGACGGGTGAAAGGTTGGGACAAGGGCCGCCCATATATCCTTTCACTATTACACACAATAATCGCTCTACCTTAAAACCATCCACTCCAATCTCAGCTCTATAGATCTTAAAAATAGGAAGAAAATAAAAGAATAAATGTACTGAATTAAAAACCTATACATTTAAAAATAACTTAATTAAACATGCTCACGATATTGAACAAATGAAAATGAGTCTTACAGCCTTTAGAATGTGCACTCCTAGTTCTTATATATATATATATTTAATTGACTAAACACAAAACTACACTAAAAATTGTATTAAGCGAGAAAAATATTTCTGTTTTACTATATATAGAAAGATAGTCTAAACGGCATTCCCATATAATTTTGTATAAATTCAACATTAATTTGTGCATCAGGGAATATATGTAAACGCATTATGACTTTAATTAAATTAGAGATTAGACATATCCAGTGTATAAAAATATTTACATTAAGCGTCAAACATTAAAGCTGAATATACGGAATAAGCATACAATGAATCTCTGATCACTGCAATTTGGAAAGTTTATACAACATTATTGCCCCACAGGACGTATGGAACATTTTTAAAAATGAAAATGGTCAGAGATAAAAAATTAAAAAAACTACTTATAGCCCTTATAAATTATCACCAAATGCTGCAAGAAGTTTTGCCCACCATCGACCCACCTATACATCTTTCTTATATTATTAATTATTTTTGGCTCCAAGTCATTGGAAACTCGCAAAGACCCACGCAGACTGAACACACCGCTTTCAGTGCGATCGATTTCCCTCAAATAAACAGCTAAACACCGATTCCTCCCTTTATAAAGAAACAGAATGGTGTTTCTGTTTGCACTCTGAACCATTTGCTCAGCTCTTACTACCGCTCTACATTGACTCACGACCCATATCAATTACATAACGGTCTGCAAACCATCTCAGCCATCAAATCGCACGCACTATACACGAGCTTCTATCAGCAGAAGCGTTTTAAATGAAAAGCACGATGAAATGTCACGCTGTAGCACCGCCACGTAAGTCTTGCAGGACAGTGGGACTCTCATTATCAGTCTAGATGCATCCGGATGCGCAATAAGTTTTAGGTGACGCTTAATGGTGCTTTCAGAGCCTCGTTACATTTATTTACCGACCATTATACATGCGCATCAACAGACAAGTGCAAGTCCAATAGATAGTTACCTAGGTCCATTGTCGGACAGCGCGCGAAGGATGCTTTTCAAGATCCTATTCCGCAGATGTCCGACTGGCGACTGCAGCCTCCTTTCGCAATCCCGCTAGCTAAGAAAAGTTTTTAACCTCCCCGTACGCGTCCACCTCAACAAAAGACCGTCGCTGCTCGAAGACTTTTTTTTAAAAACAGAAACGAAGAAAAAAAACAGTTTGAAAGAAAAAGACTGATGCAGCGCGGGGGAAAAGGCGAGCTAAATCGTCCGCCACATTTCCCAAAGACTTATAAGAAGCTGCAGTGGGTTGTCTTGTCCTTTGAATGATCATGTGCGACTGAAAAGCCGGTTTTTTTTTTCACGGAGCCCCTCCTTATATTCAGCGAGACTCGAGTCGCTGTCTGTAGCACATGTCACATCCACTGGTTGCTATAGCGATGCCTCCACATGTTGCCCACAGCGCGGGGGACAGGGCCAGCTTGAATGGACGGAGAGCTTGTCACTCATTTGTTAAACTATTCGGGATTTCTGTGCCTGCTGAATCGCTCGCGCCTGGATTTTCCCTAAGCTTTCTCCCACATCTTTAACCCGTTATATCGCAAAACTAACTAATGTTGCAACGCCTACTGCCAGTCTGTACGAGCCAGACAGAGAAGGACGCTTCACTGTCTGTATATCGAGCCGACGCTTTACGATTGACTTCAAAGCATATAAATCAATTACTATCTAAACATCGTCGTGCTTATTACCTTATATATTCAAATATAGCACACAGGACTAGTATTACACATACTTAGATAATATGTAACATGCACACTTTTATTATAATGTGTGTATTACCAGAGGAGGAGTTTGGTTTCTCTTAAGTATTTTTTTCACGAGATTATTTCCTTTCCTTTGTCGAATTTGGTTTGCTCAGAGGGGGCATTATTATAACAAAAGTAAAGCATAACATAATACTATGAAATAATAATAAATGATGCATAAAAGTAGGCTACAGTTTAAAAAACAATTTTATGATAGACAAAATACACAAAAAATTGTAACCTGCGATTGTTAGGCCTGTGTTAAAGATCTATTTATACCTAGTCTTACCTTTAAATTGAGTTTTTTTGGTGTAACCTAACCTAATATATTATGGTAGATGAACAATGTTAACATTTTTTATTTTAATAAAATCTATTCATTTAGATGTTACCAGATTTTTCAAGATACAATTTTTTTCATAGCAGGGCAAGGAAACACTTTATAGTCAGCGAGATGAAGTAGTGACTAAATAAAAAAAATTGAATTTATTTTGTTCTTTATAAAAATGACAATTTTGGGGGACTATCTCTCTCTGACACCTCGTCGATACTCTCTCTTCTCCGCCACCGTGCAACGCTGTTGCAAGCGAGCCAGAGAGTGATTTTCCGCCCGTAGGCTCTACTCCCAAGGATAACAGAGAGAGTAAAAGAGGGAGGGTGGAAGCTTGTTCTTGAGGCTGTTTTTAGTGTGCGAGATAAGAAAATGCAATGCCCAGCACTCCAGAGAGGTATAGCTGTGTTCAGAGCATACAACATCTGTGCCGTGGGAGTTAAGTGCTGTGTTCGTGTGTGTGTGTCTGTGGGCTGGAGGAACTGGGGGTGGGGTCCCGTCAAATGCAGATGACGAGTCTGGCAGTAAAGGGGTCCTTCGTTTCTACAGCTTTTGGCTTTCACGCTGCCCTACTCCTCCCTCCGTTGTCCCCTGCTTACCCCTCTTTGTCGTGCCACAGTCGGGACAGCTGGCTTTCTGGCAGAACCTAGAGAGAACAATAAATTGTGGTCGCTGTCTTATGATGCACCGTTTCCACACAATTCTCGAGATCTAGCCATGATAAGCCCACACTCGACGCTGGGGGAGACAACCGGGTCCGGTACCAGACATAACTTCACTCTTTAAAACCTCCCCACCTGTGGCTTTTATTTCTCCCTTGCTTGCCTGAACAGACACGTCTGGCTCTGGGCGTGCTGTAGATGACTTGTATACAATATGATCTTCGACATGGACAAACTGCACACAAGCCCAAAACCACAGAATGCCTAGATAACCACAACCTACATATCTAACATTTATTCCATCATTATTATTTTTCCTGTATCCACTTTATGACTATGTGCCTATTTTGTCTAGATGTTTGTGTAATAAATTCCTGCAAGAATGGTACATCTGTGCCCTAATATGCATTGAATCATTATTTCACAGCTTCAACCGATGATGCATCAACCATTTGTGCAATTTTCTAGAGAACAAAATCTGGATGACTAAAAACCTCACTTCCATTTCTGACAACAGACACACAACTGTTCAAGGAGTGATATGTGAAATTATAGACATTTAATGCAATATCATTTTTCAACAAGGACTTTAACACATAACTTGTAACTAAACCTAGAGCTGCAGTGCCACACAGCACTATATAGGCTATATTATAGAGAAAGCACTGCATGTCTTCAGGCTGTAAAGAGTCCTGTGGTGAATGACAAACAATAGTATCATCACTTGATGTACTCACTTAACTGTACTGATCAATCTAAATCACAGACTGCAGGAGAGAGTGATGTTAAACAAGCATCTGGATAGAGGGTGAAGTCAGGCTGCCTAAACTATGCCTCCATCCATACCCACAGCACCATCTGTCAGTGTCTTTCCTCAGGTATAACCCTCGGTCTCAAATGTAGATGCTTGAACAGCGTATACAGTAGTGAATGCAGTCTTCACATAAGTGGTTATTTCAGGATTTTGGGACGGGTTCTCTTCACAACTGCTTTTCTCTACGGTAGTATCACAATACAAGTGGTGTGTCATTGGCCTCCGTGATGCAAAAAAGATGGGCCTTTACCGATCCTTTACATATGTGCTTGGCGCTGTAATGTGGTTGATAACTTCTTGTTTCTTACTACCGTTCCTGCTCTTCTTATTTCACTATTCACATTCCTCTGGGTCGCCACTTCCCTTCGTGGGGAGAAGTGCTCATTGGTCCATGCTTCTCTCCTTGTGCTTTTTCTTTGTTTAATGCATCTAACAATCAAACCCATTAACTTCTAGCCCGTCTAATACTACACAGCTAAAATATGACAGAACTATTTATTTCCCAACAGACTTGATTTTTGATGTTGCTTGAAAGGATGTTACAGCTTAATTTAGTGTTGGGTGCAAAAAACGAAAGTACATATTGTACAATCCTGATAATTGGAGATCTAGCTTTACCAGGTTTGGCCTGCGTCATACACAAAAGTACAACAAAGAACAACATGCTGTTGTTTAACGGAGTTGGCTAGTCCAAGTGGGTCTTGTGAGGAGTCCTACATGATGGCAAAACCATATTAAAAGTATATGACCCAAACCTAAACTTAACTATCAGTTTAATAAGAAAACAACTATGAAAGTCATACCTTTCTTATGATCCAAGTCATATGATATCATGAGATTTTGCCATGCTGTATGAAGTGTTGGCTTTAATGGTGTAAAGGTGTGGTCACATTAGCAATATTTTGTGTAACAGCAAATGTGCAGCTTAGGCTGTTTCTTAGACAAAGTGGTAATTTTTTTTAAACAGCTCTTTTTACAGGGGTACCAGTCCATACTATACAACTCTGTCAATTGTTTCATCACTGAAATCATGTTTTCAAATGTAAGTTAGTAAGACGCATGTGTATGTTGTGTAAAACAGCACGAACATCACCAGTGTATTGCCCTCCATATTCCACTAAGTTTTATTCTTAGTATCTGTGTCACCTCATGGTTTGATTTTCTTTATTTAGCTTCCTTTTAAATGTTACTTTGTAGCCAACTCACCAGTATATGTTGTATGTTGTTGGTTTTGATCGTGCTATATACACAAGATATGTGTACACAAAAAATTTAGCTTTTACTGTACTTTGATCACTAGCTTTAAGGTAATTTTTGTGGGCAAAAAGAGGTCCATTGCCAATAGTTCAGCTCACAGAAATCACTTTCAAACCAAGCAGTTTTCTGTCAGTCAATGTGATGAATTAGCGTGACAAATTTTAACCTGGTGCAAAATCCATGTTGGGAAACCATTCCCCCTCAAAAGAAATTCCCGACTGCATAGATTCCTATTGAACTGACTCAATTTCAACCACAAAAATTCACCCGAAAAACAGTAAATGTGACTGCACCTTAAGAAGAAAAAGTAGCCTAATCAAATAATTATTTGACTCAGCAATCCTATATGAAAGATTGGGAAAACAAGCATTTGCTTAATAAATCTCCTGTCTTGTCAGAGCATTTTAACACATTGCATTTTTGGCTAGTTTTAGAACATGAATCCACTTCACTGATGAGCCAACATCAGGATGTTGTGTGACATTTTCAGGGCATTTTGGAGTGAATTAACTTTACATTTCCTTCATGGATGAAAGAGATTTGGTGGAGGGGAGAAGATGGGGAAAAAACAACCCATCTCTAATCCACGCTGAACACTGCCGCACTAATTGGCGAGCGCTAACATTTGGCTCGCTATGTCTCATACATATATAAGGCTTAGAGGACTAATTTAGGGAGAGATATGTGTCGGCCATGTCGCTGCAGTCTTTGCAGTAGATTAGCTTGTTAAAATAAGCTCCCTCATTGTCTGAATCTAGGCTAGAGCTAGACCCATGCCAGGCGGTTCAAAGCTATGAACAAGCTAGCGATCAAGGTAAATGCTACGCTTGTCATCTTGCGTATATGGACTCAGCCTGATCAAAACCCAACAACACAGCTGACTTAGCTACAAAATAACATTGAAAAGCAAACCAATAAAGAAAATCAAACCATGAGGCGACACAGTTACTAAGAATAAAACTTAATGGAATATGGAGAGTAGGATGTCAAAGGAATATCGGTGCTGCTTGTGCTGTTTAACACAACATGAATATGAGTCTTACTAACGTTGAAACATTCAGATACACAATTTCAGTGAAGAAATTATTGACAATCCTTAAAAATCTCAGACTGATGTGGTATTGACTGGAACCACTGTGAAAACATCTATTCGACAAATTTTACTTCTTTGTGCCGAGTCATAAAAAACTCTCCAAGCTGCGCAATTACTGTTCCACGCTGCTGCTGATCTGGTGAAAAATGCTGACTCACGTTTCAGTCCACCTTACTCGAAGCTGCTCGGGCCAGGACCAACAATTAAAGTATTCCCTTAATGCCCATATCAATACTTCTGATAGGCTCCCTTTAAAGTTTAAGAATAATGGATTTCATTACGAACATTGTACTCTCAGGGCCTTCAGACGTAGTTATTATGTTGAACTCTATTAGCAGTTCTTGCTTTTTAAAGGACATGCTTGGAAGCCACTTTGAAATGAGATATGATGAAATGTAATGATGGAATTGCAGCACATTGGGCATTTAGGACATTTCAAACATCAGATGGAAGGCTATGATGAATCTGCTCAAATGTACAAACATGCGTAATCAATTTTGTGTTATTTGTTATTGCTTCTTTTGTGCCTTACTTTTCAGTTGTGCCTTAATCACATGGTTACTATAAATAATGTATTAGTGAGGTTAAAAGGTTTAATTTTTTTCATTATAGTACAAAAAGAAAACAAAACAATTATAATCTGTCCCCTAAGAAGAATCTTACAGATTATGTATTTGGAGCATGGAAATCCCTTCAGTTTTAAACGCCCCTGCTCAGAGTATAAGGTGCCACACTCTCTGATTGGTGCCCTATACTTTTTACTGTATTTAAAAGACAATCTGTAATTGATAAACTCCACTTTAAACTTAAGCATTGCTTTTGAGGTTAAAGAGAAAGCCCTGTTTTAAAAACCTTGCACAGAATCAGAGCAGCCTATTGCTGAAGGTGTCTTATGCCTCCATTAAGAGTCTGTCAGATGCAGTAATTACAGACTGCTGCTCCACCACTGCCTCTCAAACCTCAAAAGACCAGTGACCCAAGTACTGTGATCTACCTGCTGAAGAATTTGAGTTCTGTGTGAGTTTCACAGAACTTATTTCTTACTGCCATTATGTTGCCATAGATGAAATGTCTTCACTTTGTGGGTCAAGACCTGCAGTTGCGTTAAAAGCAATCGCTGAAAGTCTAAAAGTGTAAAAAGAAAGACTACCATGATGTGGCGGCTACGACCCATAATTCATCTATGCCCACAAGAAAATTATAGAATGAAAAAAACGTATTGCCCTGAAGAAGCTACTTTGCTCGCACAGGTATATACTATAGTCCTGACTCATTTCACATTTGTACAAAGCTAGAGAGTATTGTTTGCACACAAGGACAGCAGTTGCACATAGGGACAGCAACTGGCTAAATCTGTTGCATTTACATCAGTGTGATGCTTGATAAATGTGTTTTGTCCCTGACAAATAAATAAATAACATGAAATGAAAAAAAAATGGAGTTTGAGTCATATTTGCAAAACTGCAACATGGCCAAAAGTATGTGTAAAGCACATCCTGTAAATAACAGGTTTGGCTATTCCAGTAATTCCAGTGAAAACAAATCTTAATGCACATATACAGTGTTGTGAAAAAGTGTTTGCCTACATCTACTGTTTTTGAATATCTCATACTAATTATTTTAAGAAATTAAAACAAAATCTAACATGAAACAAAGTAAACACAAAATGTAGTTTTAAGTGATAATGTTATTTATTGAAACATAAAAGTCATATCATACCAATTGGGCCATTTTCCCATACTTCACATATTTTTTTCCCTGAAAAACAACACTACAGCCAGTTATTCGACTTTGAAATGTGCGTTCAGTGTCAGAATGTCTGTTTTTGTTGTGATCTGTGTTATTTCGCCCACTGCAAATTTACCCAATAGTATTTCAACACCCCGGTTTGCCAGTTGATGAAAACACAGCAGCCATAGAAGCTGGCAAATTAACTGGGTCAGAGATCACACATTCTACCAGACCTAAAAGCTTTATGACCAGAGGCATATTAAAATGCAGATAAATCAACTCATCAGCTTACAGCGTAAGGCTTGTCACCTTCCATTTTCAATTGCACTCATTCCTGTTGCGTGTCCTCAATCTGGCAACTGTCAAGAGTCCTTAGAGGAGCGGGAGATATCCCGCTCTCTCCAATATTTTGAATTTGGACTGCAGTACCCATTTTAGCTAGCTGTCAAAATTATATGCTGCACCTTTAAAAAGAACTTTTTCAACAGCAGGAGGTTGGTTAAAAGGTCTAACACAGCAACACACTATGCTAAAGATGAATGAAATTCTAGAAGTGATGATGAAGAAGGTGACTGAAAATTAAAGGCTCTTGGAAGAACCACAGTGAGAATCATTATCTCCAAATGGGAAAAAAATCAGTGCAGTAGCAAACCTTCCCAGAAGAAGTGACTGACCTTCCAAAATTCCTCCAAGAGCCAAAATTGGCATCCATGAAAGTGTGGCAAGGCAAAACCCACTGCTAACTCAGAAGAACATTAAGACTTTTAAGAATTTTGCCAAAACACACCTTAATGATATCCTCAAACCTTTTTGGAAACTGTTTTGTCGACTGATAAATCAAAAGTGGAACTATTTGGAAGACAGGGGTCCCGTTATATCTGACACAAACCAAAGACTAAATTCCACAAAAGAAATGTGCTGGTGTGGCGATGTATTGCTGCTTCGGGGCCTGGGAAACCTGCAGTAACTGAGGGAAACATGAATTCTACTCTCAAATCCTAAAGGAGGACATCCAGTCTTCGGTTTGGAAATTTAAGCTCAAGTGCAACTGGATTATGAAGACAGTGATTGAAAGCATAAGAGTAAGTCCACCTCTGAATGGGTTCAATTTAGCAAAATTAAAGTTTGAAGTGGCTTAGTCAAAGTCTTGACTTGAACCCTATTGAAATGCTGTGGCAGTACCTTAAATGGGCAGTTCATTATTGAAAACCATCCAATGAGGCTAAACTGTAGCAGTTCTGCAAAGATGACTGGGCCAAAATTGCACCAAAGCCCTGTGAATGACCGATCTCCAGTTATCGGAAGTGTTTGGTTGCAGTTATTGCTGTTAAATGTGGCACAACTAGATTTTTAAAGAAGTTTTTTTACTTGATTGATAGATTCGATTTTTTTGCTTCAATAAATTAAAAAACAAAAATTATATATGTTTGATCAGGTTGCCTTTGTTTTATGTTGTATTTTGTTTAAAGATCTAAAATGATTTAGTATGAAATGCACATAAAGACAACAACAAAAGACATCAGTAGGTATTCCACTATACCAGCAAACTTTTCTAAGCATGTGCTTTATATCTTAAGATCCTATTATACCACTTCCACATAGAAACCGCCAGCCAATCTATTAGATATCTCAATGGTCAATCATCTGCTGAAGCAGAATCCTGAAATGACCTGCAAAGAGCTCTGCAAAGATCTTTCCATCTAAAAATGATATAGCAACAGCTACTCTGTAATAAACTAGGAGCTTGTGTGGGAGCAGAGCTAGTATCTACAGGTGCAATACCACATATATTAAACAACCTTAGAAAGAGTTGGGTGATGTTTTTAAGACAGTCCCTGTTGATGTTTTCTAGGGTCATCCGAGGTCTATAAACTGAGGATTCTGAGACAGCTTCCACTGTTACACCATCACTGCAGACATCATTACTCACCATCCATACATCAGTGTCAGATCTGCCACCTTGTTCCTGTATGCAGTCTCATTACTGTTGATTAGGACTCTCATTCACACATGACACCTTGCTTTTCCCCTGATCTGGTAATGGACATTTTTAAAAGCAGTCTGTGACTATAAAGAAAGACAGTGAGGGTTTGAAAACAGCAGAGAGCTATCAGGTCATTCTTTGCACATACACCAGAAAGCAGTCATAAACGCCTCTGGCAGGCAAACTGTTGATGTGGAGAACTTTTACATTCAAGGCATGTAGCAGATGCTCTTATCCAACTTACAAAAAAGCTTTAGCATCACATGAGACTTTTGTGATCAGCAGATGGCTGGAATGTAATTTGGAAAACTATCAGCTTGGAAGGAAGTACTTTTGTACAAATACAAACAAGTACAGTAGAAGCAGTACAATAAGCCTAAAACATGTCACTTTATTATTATTATTATTTTTTTGTGATTGTCCACAGCCCTACACTGTGGCTTTAATTTGTTTTAATTTGTTAAAAATGTTTGATGGACCATGTTGAGTTGCACATGGCTTTTTTGAATAGTCATCCATCTAGGAATTGCATGTGCTATTGAGGTCCTTTAATCTATTATGCATGTCTCTATTAAATTATGGCTATGACCTGATTTTCATTAGGCTACAGCTAGGATACACCATTTTATAGATTATATTATCCACATACTCTTTCATGAATCCTTAATGAATGCTTAAACACACTTTAATCAGAAGTTGTGGATCATTGCTCCACTTCTGCTAACGGGTTTTGTACAATATTATGTGTGAATGCCTCTTTAATGCTGCAGTGTTTAAAGTTCAGCATCATGCTCAAAACAACCTCAAGACACAATTTTTGTCTTGTTTTCTGATGATGCTTGCATTTAACTGCAATGCATTTTCTTCAGACTAAAACTACATTTTAAAGGACAAAGCATACACACTACCTTATAATAAGAGAGCTAAAAGGAAATGACAGCCTTATCTGTGATATTTTATATTACCCTGAAGTATCATTGGCTTTGTCAGATGATAACTTGAAGCCATTGCTCAAATGTGCATCCCCTGCAGTCAAAGTAAATAGAATATTAAATGCATGAAAATTTATTTTATATATGGCAGTTTCTGACCATCCCATACATCTGCTAGAATGGCTGTCCAGCTACACAGTTACACACGTTTTAAAAGTGCCAATTTCTAATACACACTGTAAAACTTTTTTTTTTGAAAGTGTAAATAATACAAAGATTATTGGACTGTTTTACAAGAAAATACAATTTCAGCCTTTCTACTTCAAAATTTCATGTTTAATTTCTTTGTAATTTTTGTAGAATTTATATTTATTTATCATTTATATTTCTCAGTGAAAACTGTTTATACACCATTTTTTCAGAGCACAGTGATTGTTACAGGTAATATATCATTTTTAAGCAACAGGATTTCAATGCATTTGCTTGTTTTCATAAACAAGTATGTCAGTTTCATAAAAAAGATCTCAAGGTGCAGCTGAATAAGCTTTACATAACTCTTGAATTAGTATAAAATGTCTAATAAAATGTTAGACAGAAAAAACCTTTCTGATCATTCTGGTGTGCATGGTATATATTTTACATACCACATCACCCCCACCACAGACACCACCACACCACACCACACCCACACACACACACCACACATTCCCTCGTCAACACTGTGTGTAATACGTAATACGTTATCTAAATGGGAACATTACATAGACTTCTATTATAATTATAGATTTTATAAGCTAATCCTAACCCATACCCCTCACAGAAAGCATTCTGCAATTTCACAATTAAAAAAAACATTGTTTACTTTGTTTTTTATAACAGTTTAACAAATGAGGACGTCCCCAAAGGGAGGTTTTGGAGATTTTGTCAGGTTCAGCTCACTTTTGGTACAAATTTGGCCCCCAACACAGTGTTAAGGTTTGGCACTTGCACCACACACACACACAGTTTTTTTCTTTAATAGTTTTGAACTAATGTTATTTTATAATAGCTTATCCGGCCAGCAATTAAAGGTGACAATCATGCAAGCAGCATGAAAATCTGACTTTTTCAGGTTTTAAGTGCTATAATCAGGTCCCCGGTGCCTTTACCAACCAAGGAAACGAGAAAAAGATTAACCCAGTAACTTTGTTTTGGTAAGCTTTTTTCTGCAAGCATCTAAAAAAACAAGCGCGTCTGATTTCGCTCCCCTAGTGATGTTGCAAAGGGATCTCATTATAATATTACCCCCCCTTAATCTGCATGTTTCCACCACGGAAGCTGTCATTTTTGTTTTTTTTTTTTTTTGTTGATTTTGCAAGCAAAACCCGTGTAGCCGTTCTAATGCCATGGCGAAAGTTCAAGCAAAACATGCTAACTGTTCTACCTTTGGTTGCACAGATAAGCACAGAACACTATTTAGAGTACCAGCCTCAGAGAAGACAAGAGAGCAGAGGATTTATTGATTTATTTACTGTATATTGCTGCCGCCACACAGATCGAAAATAAACATGCAATTTATTTCCCAGCTGTTTACCTTTTTGTAACTCGTGTGTGTTTTTAACGTAATCTTGTGTGTGAATGAGAACTTACTTTAGTACTCACATGCTGTGACAGCCACTTTCTGTACGCGTGCACTCAGAAAAACGTATATCATAATTTTAAACTAATATGCTTTAAAACACATGATTTCAGAGTGATAAACATGATAATCATAACCATAACAGATGTTTTTAGCAGGTATGAGCTGTAATGGCAGCTCTATTCTGGAAAAGGGGGCGGGGAGCAGCAGCTCATTTGCATTTAAAAAGACAGGCATGAAAAACAGCGTGCTTCTGCTTCCGCTCAAAATAGGCATTTTCAAAATTATATAATATATGATCTGTGGGGTATTTTGAGCTGAAACTACACAGACACATTCTGGGGACACCAGAGACTTATATTACATATTGTGAAAAGGTGTCACAGGGTCTAGTTGGTGTGCCCTTTATAGTCACCAGAGGGCACACTTTGTAGTTTTGTTTTGTTTCTCTGACTTCAGTTCCCATCACCCTTGCTTTGACAATCATATCCTCCTTTCATTCGCTGGTCTCATTTACCTTGTTAACATCCTCCATATAAGCCTAGTTTTCTTTGTCTTGTTTGCTGGTTGATTGATTTCTCTTATTGTTTCTTTATTCTGTTTTTGCCTGTTTTTGGATTATTCAACAAATGCTGCACTTGGATCATCCTGCTTGTGAGTATTCCGGGACAAAAGGGGCATAATTTGTCTCCTTTAAATAAAGAACATGACATTTTATGACCTCTCCGAAAAAATCCTCATTTATAATTTGTATAATTGTTCAAAACAACCTCCACACACAATTTTTTTTGTCTTGTTTTCTGATGATGCTTGTAAAACTCTCTAACAGCAGCATTTCTGCAATCCACTTTAAAACTACATTTTAAAGGACAAAAGCATGCACACTACCTTATAATAAGAGAGTGAAAAATAAACTGTTTACTTTATTTTTATACCAGTTTTACAAATGAAACGTTTTTGGAGATTTTGTCAGGTTTAGCTCACTTTTGGGTAAAATTTGTCCCCAAAACGCACACACACACACATACATTAAATTTTTATTTTATCTTTTGAATTACATGTAATTTAAAGCTTATTCAGGCCAGTACTAAATAAAGAGCATGCAATTGTATGACCACTCCTAAAAATTCCTCATTTAAAATTTGTATAATTTGAAAATTGTGACATTTACAATAGGTCATATTCAATTGTTAAATGTGCTATTCCTGAAGCATATATTCAGAAAATGTCTTTTGACAAAACATGTTTTAAAAAAGCAGATTATGCTGCTTATTTGCAGAGCTCTGTGCACATTTTCAGATGGTCTATGCATTTGCAGAGTTTTGACTCTGTTTTGATTATCAAATGCAAAAGAGATAATCTTGCCACAGCCTCCACTAAAACCTCAAGTGCATTATTTAAGGCAGCAAACACTCATTATACACAGTTACAACTGACAGATACCTGCCACGAAAACAATACCGCAAAGGAGAGCTACAGAAACACCAATCACAACAATGGCTGCTCATGTCACTCATTTGACACACACATTGAATTCTCCCAAAATGTTTACTTCATTTGTCATTTCATTTGTCTCCCCTGCCCACCACCTCTCTCAACCGCAGACTCACAAAGCACACGTTACTGACTGCAAGAGAGGTCAGTCATTAAGGAAAGAGGGTCCATGTACCATTACACAGAAGAAAGACAAAAAAGAGAAGAAAAAACACAACATAATGATCACATAAATTCTCATTAGCATCTTCATTACTACAGCGCAACCAGTGGGAGAAGACGTTTCCCTAGGCCTAGTCATTGCCATGACAACATGACTGAAACACAGCTTGATGACTTTCATCTACACGAGTTGTCTGTCTATCTATCGACATGCAACTGAGTTTCTTGGTAAGCGGGGCTGTTAGTTGGACACATGCATCACCTCCTCTATCTATTTTTCCTTCTCCCCTTGTGTCTGAAGAGTAAAAGATGGTCAAGAACGTGGAACAGAGCCAGGCCAGTTTGATCCATCGCCTCACAATTCCTCCTGACAGGCCAATGCTGAGACCTGACTCGGTGCCAATCACTCTGATTTCAATGCTTAATTACTGCTAATCTAACACAGTGTCACAACTGCTAATGATGCTATGGAGCCTGGGCTTCTCCCTCAGTTCGCTCCAGAGGACCTCGACCAGAGCTAACGGTCTCTTAAGTTCACATGAAAGCTATTCTCTCTTTGCCTCGAGGCAAAAGACAGAGCACTACTCAAGCTCTGGTGAATGTGTAATGAAGCACATGGCCATGCCTGTATGTTGGCATGAGTTGCTATGAGGAACCACCTGGCTGTATTTTTCCTCTGCTTAGGTCTACCACCAGACACAACATTAGAGGAGTCAGATAGTCAGCAGGTGTTGGTTATGGAGGTTTACAGCATATTAACCATAGCTAAACTGTATCGAAACTAAATTCCTGACAGTTTCGAAAGATTCATAGGACATCAAGCAAAATATACGTATATAAGAGCATGCGCTAAGCAGACACCACAGACAATCAGCGACATATTCGATTAGCGCACATTATCACTTCATTACCTTTAATGATCAGCTCATGTTGAGGCGGTTTAAAAGCCCTGATTATTTTGCAGTGTTTCTACAATCTGCATTTGTATTAGCACCTCATTTAAGCTGAATGACCTTGATGAAAGACATACTGTGGAGAAAAACATAGCGTCAATCACATGCAAAAGCATGAATGGGGCAGACATGCATTAAAATGGAACGTTTAAGATGACTATTTCCACATGTTGTGAGAAAACCAGACATTCGACAAAAATAAATGTGATCCTGGCATACACTATATTTAACATGTCAATGTTAAAAAGGAATAGAACATGTATAATAAAACCGCTGAACATGAAAATAAATGCACTAATTTGGTTTATAAAGAGTTGCTGATGAAGGATGGTATACAGGTGCATCTCAATAAATTAGAATGTCGTGGAAAAGTTCATTTATTTCAGTAATTCAACTCAAATTGTGAAACTCGTGTATTAAATACATTCAATGCACACAGACTGAAGTAGTTTAGTCTTTTTGGTGTATTTAAATTGTGATGATTTTGGCTCACATTTAACAAAAACCCACCAAGTCACTCTCTCAACAAATTAGAATATGGTGACATGCCAGTCAGCTAATCAACTCAAAATACCTGCAAAGGTTTCTTGAGCCTTCAAAATGGTCTCTTTTGGTTCACTAGGCTACACAATCATGGGGAAGACTGCTGATCTGACAGTTATCCAGAAGACAATCATTGGTCTTCACAAGGAGGGTAAGCCACAAACATTCATTGCCAAAGAAGCTGGCTGTTCACAGAGTGCTGTATCCAAGCATGTTAACAGAAAGTTGAGTGGAAGGAAAAAGTGTGGAAGAAAAAGATTCCCAACCAACCTCAACCACCAAGAGAACTGCAGCCTTATGAGTATTGTCAAGCAAAATTGATTCAAGAATTTGAGTGAACTTCACAAGGAATGGACTGAGGCTGGGGTCAAGGCATCAAGAGCCACCACACACAGACGTGTCAAAGAATTTGGCTACAGTTGTCGTATTCCTCTTGTTAATCCACTCCTGAACCACAGTCAACGTCAGAGGCGTCTTACCTGGGCTAAGGAGAAGAAGAACTGGACTGTTGCCCAGTGGTCCAAAGCCCTCTTTTCAGATGAGAGCAAGTTTTGTATTTCATTTGGAAACCAAGGTCCTAGAGTCTGGAGGAAGGGTGGAGAAGCTCATAGCCCAAGTTGCTTGAAGTCCAGTGTTAAGTTTCCACAGTCTGTGATGATTTGGTGCAATGTCATCTGCTGGTGTTGTCCATTGTGTTTTTTGAAAACCAAAATCACTGCACCCGTTTACCAAGAAATCTTGGAGCACTTCATACTTCCTTCTGCTGACCAGCTTTTTGAAGATGCTGATTTCAATTTCCAGCAGGATTTGGCACCTGACCACACTGCCAAAAGCACCAAAAGTTGGTTAAATGACCATGGTGTTGGTGTGCTTGACTGGCCAGCAAACTCACCAGACCTGAACCTCATAGAGAATCTATGGGGTATTGTCAAGAGGAAAATGAGAAACAAGAGACCAAAAAATGCAGATGACCTGAAGGCCACTGTCAAAGAAACCTGGGCTTCCATACCACCTCAGCAGTGTCACAAACTGATCACCTCCATGCCACGCTGAATTGAGGCTGTAATTAAAGCAAAAGGAGCACCTACTAAGTATTGAGTACATGTACATTAAATTAATATACTTTCCAGAAGGCCAACAATTCACTAAAAATGTTTTTTTATTGGTCTTATGAAGTATTCTAATTTGTTGAGATAGTGAATTGGTGGGTTTTTGTTAAATGTGAGCCAAAATCATCACAATTAAAAGAACCAAAGACTTAAACTACTTCAGTCTGTGTGCATTGAATTTATTTAATACACGAGTTTCACAATTTTAGTCACAAAATTACTGAAATAAATGAACTTTTACACAACATTCTAATTTACTGAGATGCACCTATATTGCAGAGCACTATTTGATATCATATACCCCAACAATTTTCATAGTGACTCATTTGAAAAGTTCAGTTTAACTTGAAGAGAAAGTGGAGGATGGTCTTGGCACTATTTAGAATTAAGGTACTTCTAGATAAGCCGGATATGTTTTTACACACAGCACACCATCAGAGGAGTGCAAATAGAAGAGTCAATCTAAGTCAAAGTGCAGATTGTTTCAGAATTTCTGTTTGGAATAAATGCTATTCTTGAACTCTACTAAAGCATCCCTGCAATAAAATGTATCACAAGTTCAACAAAATGCACACGGCTTCTAACACTGATAATTTACTAGAGTGATTTCTGAAGGATCATGTGAATGGTGTAATGGCCGCTGAAAAATAAGCTTTGCCTTCAAAGGAACAGATTATATTATATTATTTAAAATATTTTTCACAGTATCACTTCATCATTTTTAATACACATCAAACAATTGCAGCCATGATGTGCATACAGTAGACTTCTTTCAAAAACATTTGTTAAAAATCTCACCAATCCTAAAATGTTTGAACAGTAGTGTACCTTCAGCTCTAGTGTTATTAATGAGCACATCCACAAGGAATTTATGCCTGCATAACTCTAAGAAAATTCCACAGAATTTAAATGCCCGTCACTCACAAAGCTACACACATTCCCTCATTCCTTGTGTGTTTGTACAATTAAAGATTTATTTATTTTGGATGACTAATAATGCTTTCAGGAACTAATAAGTATCGCATTTCCCCCTATGTACTGTACAAATATCCAATTCATAGAATTTCAAAGATTTCTCCAACCCAAAAAATGTGTTTTATACATACAGACACTTTTTGGGACTACTGATCTATTTAAACAAATTCAGTATTTATTTTTACTGTTCTTTACACAAGTAATTTAAGTAAAACCATGCACTGAAATGCTCAATCCTTCCATCTAATGTATAACACTAACAACAGTAATGAACTTTGTTTTGTTAAAACACAAAGTTTTAATGAATAATTTACTCAAATTTTTGCATAACCCAAATCAAAGCACGTTCTTTTTGCTATAGCATGGACAGCAATCTGTGAAAATCACCAACTGCTATCAAATTCGCAACACAATGATACAGCTACACAGTTTGAGCTGAAGTCAGTGTATTTTTAATGTCCGTGGTATTACAGACTGTCTCTAAAAGTGTTCTGCTGATAGACTCACAAAGTGACACCTGCCGTGAGAAACAGCAGTCGACCATTCACTGGGTTTCAGACCTGCTCTGCCTCTGACCCTACCAGTGCTTTACCACGTGACATGTCCCACAAAATGGCACGGAGAGGGAGAGCCTGCCAGGCTGACATTTAAACCCCAGCATTGTACCCAGCTGTGACCCGGCACCACCCTCCCTCAGTGCCCGAGGGTGCTTGCTCTGTCTCTGTTTCTTTCTCTTGCTCTCTTTTCTACATACACACAAATGAGACGGCATGCTGAGAAGGAAAGCTAGACTAGACTAACATAAGGCAATAGTGCATCATTCAAATAACAGTTGACTGTTATAAACTGGCCATTTCACTCTTTTGGATGGAACTGGCTTATGAGAAACAAAATGACACATACCAAGACATTTGTCTTTCTGATATCTAGTGATGGATTCTAGTGAATCGATTCATCCTAAATGGTCCTCTTCTCTAACATTTAGATTTGATTAATTCTAAAAACCTTTCACTGATTTGAGTCCCAGATGCTTTCTGACCAGTTTATGCAGGGCCGGATTAACATAAGGGCTAAGCGGGACTGAAACCCCAGGGCCCGAGCAATGGGGGGCTGTGATTGGTTGTGGAGGAAAGGAAAAGTAAGCCTAGACTGATTGGCCAATGGGAGCACCCGAACTTTCCCAGTAGGCCGATCGCCGAAATCCCACCCACCAAATACCAAAAACAAATACCAAAAGCCCTGCAATGAACCTCATTAAACAGCGCAGCGCAAGAGAACAGCTGGACCGGACCAGTGTCTCCTGCGCAGTGCTGACGAATTAGTGCAAGTCGCGTGGTGCATTTGAATACGACACACGACACATACACCATTATATGAACATAGGAAAAGGTGACACTATATGAAACCAAATAAAATGGCTTGAGATAAACTGTACCCAATGAGAAAATACAAACATTTCAATCCACACAGCACCCCCCCTTTGTTCCGTACAGTTACTAAAGCTGTAGAAATATGGTATTATGGTATTTGTCATTAATGCCACATTATTATTATAAGCTACTAATTTTAAATATTGGGTACTATAAGGGCAAAATGTTACTTTTACTGTGTATAGATTGTTTTAGTTTAATGTATTTAAGATGTTTTTCATTATACAAACACCGATTAATTTTTCAGTTAGTTTATTCAAGAATTACAGTATATAGCTTTTCATTGGGGCAACTACAAAAGAGAATTGAATTGTTCTAATAAAATAAACCAGTAAAATATTAATTCAGTAATGAAAAGCCTGCAATATAATAGAGAAATAATATTGTTAAATGCATTTGCAGTATATTCAAAAATATCTATTATTATTTGTTTAATGGCCCTAACCCAAGCAAAACATTTATGGGAAAACATGTGGGTCAGATGGGTTGCATTTTAGCCCAAAGAAAACCTGTTTGCGTTCACATAATATCTTGGTTGTTAATGAATTTATGCTTTTAATATGTTGTAGATTGGAATATTTAGTATGCATATTCCTTGTATTGCTGTGTGTTGGAGATTTGAGGGGAAAAAACAATGTTCTGACACCAAGATAGGCTACTATGAAGAGGGACTACAGCCCAGGGGCCCTATATGTTCTTTACCCGGGCCTGCAGTTATGTAAGGTGTTAATACTGATAATACTGAGAAATGTTTTTTTTTTTGAGCAGCAAACCAGCATATTAGAATGATTTCTGAAGAATCACTGAAGACTGGTGTAATGGCTGCTAAAAATTCAGCCTGGTCATCACAGGAATACGTTACATTTAAAAATACATTAAAACAGTTACATTAAGACTGTAATAACATTTCAGAACATTCCTGTTTTGAATGGTAGTGTATATCATATAGTTACATTTTTCTGTTTATAAAAAAACATATGGTCCCCCTTACGTTGCCTAAATGTACTTTACTTCATGATTCTATCTTGAAGTGTAACAAACTACTTCAAATTATGATTGTAGCTTGGTGAGACATAGTTTCAAAGTAGCCAATACCCCCCCAATACTGGTTTTAAATAAGCCAAGGTAAGGAAAATGTTTGGCATGTTTCAAGAAAAATTCCATTATTCTGTTGGATACTTGAAGTTACAATCAACAGAGAGACAATCTGTTACTGATATACAGTAACATGAGGTAATGATCTTAGTGTTTCAAGGAATGAAACAGTGCCACGAGAGCAGTATGTGGGTGTGATGTCTAATTTGAAGCATTTGTAGTCAGACAAGCTCTAACGGCACGACAGCAGCAGCATTTACAGTACTTTTAATGTAACTTTAAAATAGCACAAAGTAAAAGCTGCAATTGTCATAAAAACATTGGCCTCTCTTATGTCACTTTCATATGATGTAAAAAGACAGCAGGGTGGAAGGTCAAAATAGCTGGTTTGAATCCCATCAGCTTAAGGCCGACCTAGCCATTACCTTTTAAAATGGAGAAGGAAAGGGAGGTGTAATGAGGGCTAGATCCAGGTGCCCACACGTTACTCACTATTCCCTTTCAAGACTCATAAGTGAAATAAAAAAACGCCTCTCACACTGCTTTTGAGAGCTGCTTCAGGGGTTGATTGGTGGGGGGGAATGCCTGCACAGACCACCATCAAACGCTCTTTCCCTGACCAAAAGGTCAGACCATGGTAAAAGGTTGCCAGAGTTGCGAGTCCGCCTCTCTTTCCTTGCTTTCATCCATCCTCTGGAGCTCTTGCTCCCGTGAAAGAGAAGGAGAGAAAATGAGGGAGAGGAAAGAGAGAGATGCTCTGCAGCAGCTGCTCCAATATGACATTTCACACAGGCATCCACCACAGCAACCGCTGGCATTTAAGTTACTTTTCAAGCAGGCAGACCGGGTTCCTAACAGCATGGCTGTTGTTAGTGGCGGTTGATGTGCCCACTGAAATCTCTATCACAGGCAGCACAGATCTCGGCACATTAGGTTGACTCTAAAAATGCAGCATAAACAAAGTTATAACATCAAGGCTCAGACACGCGCACACACGCTTCATTTGACAGGTTCACACAGTCTGAACATTACACACCACATTAGCACTCCGGCACCTCGTTACCACACAGTCTTTTTGCACAGGAAGTTAGGATGCCCTCCATCTGTTGCGAGTGTAGGTGTTTATGATGTCAGTTAGTGTTGCAAATAATAGCAAAGCTGAGCTTTGAAGAACCAAGCAACGGGATCTTTGACCTCTTACTTACAACACTGATAAAAGACGATGCATGGCTTCAGAAAATCTTTTTGCTATGTTTTTTTGGTTTGATACAACAATAACCTCCCTTTATTAAAAGCCGGAAAGGTATAAGACAGCAGTTGATCAATGTGTTTTCGAAATAATATAAAAGACCTTGAGTTTATTTCAATCTGAGGTGTTTGTTGGATAAAGATTATCGTAAAGGGTTCGTCAACCTGCCACAGCCTCTTTAAATTTCAATGTTTAAAACATACACAACAGGATGTGCACATATAAGAAAGCATATGCACTAAAAAGAGAGGACTTTCATCTCCAGACCATTGAAAGGCCCTTGGAAAAAAAGAAAAGAGATGGAAAGAGAGGAAACAGGGTTAAGCTTTGAAGTTGTGTGCAGCACTCTTGGTATTTCAGGATCAATTTATTATTGGTGATTTCATTTCATTTGTGTTACTCCCTCTTTCCTCTGCATTAGGAGAACAACATCATTTGCTTTGATGTCTGAGGCAGAAATATCATGGTTCTGCAGTGAAGATGTAAAGAATCTCTGGACTGGCACAAAAATGTTAGTTATGTCCAGACTGGCTCAAAGTGGACGGTGGGTGCTTATGGAAACACATGTTATGAATTATGATCTATTTGTTCGATTTGTGTGCTCCAAATAACAAAAAAAGCAGACACGATCATGACCTTAAAGGGATACTTCACTCAAGAATGAAAATTCTGGCATCATTTACAGTATGCACCATCATGTCATTCCAAACAAGTATGGCTTTCTTCTTCTAATTTTGGTCTATACAATAAAACAAACAAAAAAAAAAGGTACTGCATTGGACCTCACTGACTTTCATTGTATATTAGGCTATACAATGAAAGAAATGCATTTCCAATAACTGGATTACTTCACATAAACATGTCTAGTATATTTAGAGATATTAGAATGTCACAAGGTTCTCATCAAATTTGATCTTTTAATAAATCACAGACTGAAGAATCATACTATACGGGTGTCATGGGTTGCTACTGTGAGGAGCACGGAGCAAGGAGACCAGGAGTACAAAACAAAGGAGTTTAATTATTTTTTTCAGGGAATCACACGTAGTTGACAAACACAATTCCAGGTAAAAGAAACTCAGAACAGGCTAGAACTAAATAGGGCAGATAAACACAAGGGGCAGACAGGTGAGGATGATAACTAATGGCGCTTTTCCACTGCATGATACGGCTCGGTACGGTTCACTTTTGGGGGTTTTTCTACTGGGTACAGTACCTGGTACTTTTTTTAGTACCACCTCGGTTGGGGTTCCATGTGAACCGTACCGTTACCAAAACGTGACGTGTAAACTCTGCTGATCACTGATTGGCCATAGAGAATCGTCACTACCTGCGTCACTAAACTTACGACACAAACACAACAGAACCACTAGATTAAAATCAGCACAGCCAGTGAAGGATCGAACGCAACAGTTTTGAACAAGCGCACCTTTTTTTAACAACCAAAATGTTTTGTTGTCTTTTGCGGAAGAACAGACGTTCCTCTCGTTGATAGCAGAGGAGCCGATCCAGCGAGAGCTTGATGGGGTGACATGGAATGAAAAAGTTTTTCAGGAGTCACAGCAGTATAGGCGGCACAACTAACGACATGTGAATAATCCCGCCCAATCTAAAGCGATACTGAACTGCAGTGGAAACACAAACAGAGCCGAACCGAGCCGTGCCGTACCGAGCCGAGTCATACCACGCAGCTGGAACAAATCAAACTACATTGGGACAGGAACATGAAGGACCAAATAAGGAAAACAGGAACTAAACAGGAACATACACGTGACAGATCGCCCCCCTCCCGGACGGCGCGGGTACCATCAGGGGAGGGGGGGCTGGGCGCCGGAGGATGGTGCAGGACTGGGAAAACAGGGCCGGGAGACAAGGAAAGCATCCAGGGCGGATCAGGGGACTCAGGAGGCCATGGAGGAGCAGACAATTCAGGGAGCCATGGCGGATCAGGGGACTCAGAAAGCCATGAGGATCATTCGTGGTCGTAGCGGTCGGCCCACGGGTAATGGCCCCCCACACCCCAAAAACAAATTCTTGGGGGAAATCTAGGAAGCCTGGGGGGGGCGCTCAGGAGGGAAGCAGGCAATAGATAGCGCTCTAGAAAAGCCTTACGATGGAGCGCACTGGAGCGAGCGCTGGGGTGGAGCCGACCTGGGCTTGACTGGGGATCAGGACCCCTACCTGGGCTTGACTGGGGATCAGGACCCCTCCCTGGGCTTGACTGGGGATCAGAAGCCCTCCCTGGGCTCAACTGGGGATCAGAAGCCCTCCCTGGGCTTGACTGGGGATCAGGAGACCCTTCCTGGGCTTAACTGGGGATCTGGAGCCCTCCCTTGGCTTAACTGGGGATCAGGAGCCCTCACTGGGCTGAACTGGGGAACAGGAGCCCCTCCTGGGCTGAACTGGGAATCAGGAGCCCTCCGTGGGCTATACTCGGGATCAGGAGCCCTTCCTGGGCTGAACTGGGGATCAGGAGCCCTTCCTGGGCCGAACTCGGGATCAGGAGCCCTCCGTGGGCTATACTCGGGAACAGGAGCCCTTCCTGGGCTTAACTCGGGATCAGGAGCCCTCCGTGGGCTATACTCGGAATCAGGAGCCCCCGTGGGCGGAACTGGGGATCAGGAGCCCATCCAGGGGCTGGACCGGGGATCAGGAGCCCTCCGTGGGCTATACTCGGGAACAGGAGCCCTTATGTGGTGCTGGCACTGGAGGGTGCTCTGGAGGAGCAGGCACAGCAAAGCGCTTTCGAGGAGCTGGCACTGGAGTGAGTTTTGGAACTGGAGCAGACACTGGAGCGAGCTCTGGAGGGAAGCTCCAGAGTATTACGTTAATACTGTGAGGAGCACAGAGCGAGGAGACCAGGAGTACAAAACAAAGGAGTCTTTTTTTTCAGGGAATCACACGTAGCACAAGGAGTTGACAAACACAATTCCAGACAAAAAAACTCAGAACAGGCTAGAACTAAATAGGGCAGATAACGAGGAGCAGACTGGTGAGGATGATAACTAATAATGAGACACACCTGGAACAAATCAAACTACATTGGGACAGGAACAGGAAGGACCAAATAATGAAAAACAGGAACTCAATGGGAACATACACGTGACAACGGGCTTGTTAGGAAATGGTTTAAAATTTTCAATTCGTATAGTGTCTTTTTACAAAACAAAACTTCCCTAAGATACTGAAGTACAGTAGATGACGAAAAAACCTTGGGAGGAATCAGACTCACCTAGGTAAGCCCTCCTTGAGCTTGCAGATGCTTAAATAAATTATGAATAATTAAATGTACTAAAACATATTGTAAAAATAACAATAGTCAGAAGTTTCACAATTATGTCAATGTTCAAAATGAGCAAAACATCCCTGATAAATTAAAATGCAAGACCGGAAATAATTTGGTAAATATTGACACATTTTTTCTTGCTCAATGGAGGCTCACACAGGCCTATTGTGCTGCTGCTTTTGACCTTCTGTTACTGAATCAATAATAATCTGATCATTCACCTGATTAGATTGAGGTGATCTCCTTCACGTAAAGTGTACACAGCAAACTGATGTTCGATTTAACCACCAATGAAGCCCCACATTATAGTGCGGTATTGGCTGCGCAAAAGCTGAAAGCTACCATTAGGGGTAAAGTGGATATTCATTTGTGCCACCGTGCAGTGGACACGAAAGCCATATTTGTTGGCCATCAATATAACAAATATTTGTGTTGCCATGGTGATCTTGACTTTGTCTCTTCCTTTCTATCTGGCTGATTAACACCTTCAAGGTCATTTCTAATCAGGCAAAGACTGTAGAACACGGTGGAATGTATCAAATATTCCTTTGATACGAATTTATGTACATTTCAGAAGCTTCCAGTCTTGCAGACTGTAAATACAATTCCGAGTTTCACATTCTGAGCAATAAAATATTTAAATACAGTATATAGAAAACTAGTTCTTATTAATTGACAGTAAGATCATCACCAGGCCCAACTGCTTGAATAAAATTAAGCATCAAATGATTGAGAATAACTGAAAAGACAAAGCAAGCGTGAATGCCTTTGTCTAGCTTGGTATTCCTTTTTTTCTTAGAGTACCGCAAAAGTCTCCTGACTGTACGATATCTGACACACGTGTGACTCTAAGAAGCTTCTAAATGAGTCGTGAGTGCGAATGGGGACTTGAAACCCCATTTACATATCACAACAGAAACACCAATATCTTCCCCGAAAGACTTCTCAAGTGCCGCAGTAAAACATCAGCTTACACAAAAACTGTAGAGCTGTTATTTTAACTGCTACCTAGAAGTGATAGAAGTGTGAGACATTTCCAGGTTTCAATTTAAAACCTTAATTACAGTATTAGAAAGAACCATGATTTTGTTCTAGACCAGAATAGACAGATTTTGCAGGCAATAAAACATCTTCAATAGCACTAAGCCAAATTATAGCATACATTTGTATTTAGTTGAATTTTTGTAGCTCATAACAGTTCACACTTTATTAATTGCCATAATAATACACTTCAGTTGAGTTTTTTCTGCCGGACTGACATGTGGATGCTTATTGTATTTGCGCATATGTGTGACAATGTGTCACATATGTAGCATGTAGTGTAACAGTAGCAGGGCAAGGCAGGCAAATATCTGAAAGGAAGGTCTGGTGAAAAGGCCTGCAACTTATTGGAGAAACCTCTTCCTATTTCTACACCTGCAAGATGTGATTCGACAGCAGATCCCTTCCTTGACATGTCACAGTATTATATGCTAATGTTTATTCTCTTGTTGGGTTGGGGGAGGGAGAGATGGGAAGAGAAAGGGAAAGTCAATGCAGGGATGGAGAGAGAGGCTGGGAAGGCTCTCCAAGGTTTTGTTCACATACATACGAAAATACACTCTCTCTTTGTCAAAGGTGATGTTTCGATGAAATGCATTTGTCCTCTAAAAACTAATTTAATACATTTGTGCCTATATGTTAAGTCTTTTATGCATTTACATGTTTAAATATTATAACAGCCCTTAATAATTACAGACTTTTCATTTAGCACTCAGTCTGTATCTTTTTTCTCTGCATATTTTACTATTGCATTTATGGTTGAACTATCCCTTGTTACCTGCCAAGCTCCCATTCTACAATGAAAATTTGCATTTAAATGCAATTTAACTACCTAGTTAAATTAAGGTAGGTAATAACTGAAAGTAAATAAGCAGATAAGGTTTACAAGCCTTTCACTAAGACTATTCTATGAAAACAAGCATGAAGACATGCTTAATTTTCTTCATAAAAATTTACACACAAAGATACATACACACACACACATCAGGAAAATCGCACTTGAGATTCCTGCCTGTCATAGATGATTTTCTGCTCCTTCCTGCATTATCTGTTGAAGTGGTGCATGGAGAATTCTCCTGCTAATGGCTGCATCCATGCATAAACAACCTGAAATAATTCCTGCCCCAATTTATTCACAAACTCAGTCAGATGTACCGTTTGACAGGATCTGCCTCCTGCTAATTTGAGAATAAAGTAGCCAACAGCAGCGGGCTTATTCATACACATCCTTCCCTCTACCTGCTCCTGATGCCAGATGCCATCACAACCCATCCCCCCTAGAACAGCTACTAAACTTTTCTTCCAGCACTTTATTAATAATCATACAAACACCATTCTCAAACGCATCTCTTTTCCTCTAAAATACTTCACTTGACCTTCCCAAATCATCCACAGTTTCCTGACAAGTGCATCCAATGCTCCATCTGACATCAAAATAAACCTAGAATCTCCAAATCTCAAAAAAGTCCAACTCTGACTCATCTGATAGCAATAATTACAGGCCAGCCTTTCTTTTATTTTCTTGTCGTGTCCTCTTACCTTAAGCAGCCTGTTTTGTATTTTCTTTTTTTTTGCTAATTATCTCGCATTAACAGCTCTGATTTTCATATAAATATATAACTTGTTTTTTTCTTGATGTGACATTTGCAATAACTGCTCAGAACATTCTGTTTCCACAAAAACAATGACGGATTTTGTTATGTTCCTCGTATTTGGAACTCAAATCTGTTCCATCCCATTTTGCTAGGAACACTCAAACAGTTGTTCAAAAATACATCACCACATCAAAAATTCTTAAATTCATTAACATTAGTTAATACCTTCACATTAAGTATTAAGCCCTAACAATGGATATTTCTTCTACAGCATTTATTAACCTAGGTAAATTTTAATTTATAAATACCCCACCTTTCATTGTTAACTGATGTTCTTCCTAATATTTAGAATTCTTTTTCATTATTTATAATTTAATAGATTACTTTTAATGTTAAACATTTATTAAAATCTGTATAGTGATTAACAAAAGCTGTAAAAATGGTTCATTGTTAGTTCATGTTAGCTTTTTTTCGGTAACACTTTACTTAAAGCCTTTATGTATAATGCATTATAAAAGTAGTTTTAATGCATTAATTATGGCTAAATAGGTAAAGTATTACTGCCTTTTCTATGACTGAATGTTAAAGAATTTAACCATATGTTCCGGCAAAAATATTATCTTGAAGCTTTTGTGCAGACAAAAATGCATGGCTGGTTTTGGTTGATGATGGACGGTTCTTTTTAAAGCACTCCTTCCATCACCTCTCTACATCTGGATGTCTCCCACACTTCCCACCAACTGCTAGGCAAAGACTGTGAGTAAACGATAGGCCTGTGCAGCTGACATAGAGTGTTGGGGATTTAGTCGCTATGGAAACCCCTATCATTGCTGACGTGGGGTGGCAGAGTCACTGTCGCTATGACAACTGGGCCAGCCGACATACAGGTGGTCAGTGGCATTGATATCATCAGGTGTTTGTGTGCCCCCCCCCCCCCCCCCCCCGTGACCTCTGGCAGTGATAGGCGGAGGAAAAAATGTCAGGCTTTTCCTTTTGCCTTTTATGAGCTATGTATAACTGTTTCAAGTTCCCTCTCTCATATCCCGGTCGTCTTGCTCTCCCTATTTCCCATTCCCTTTTATTTTACATCCTTTGTGCATAGCCCTGTGTCTCTCCATCCCTTAAACACCCGTCCTCTTTCTCTCTCTCTTTCTTTTAATCAGAGAAGGAGCTATAAAGAGGTTCATCTTTTAACAGGGAGAAAGATATGATATACTGGCCAGCAAATGAGTTCATTAAAACATTAATCAACACATTTATCAGCTATCAACTGAAAAAATAAATCTTCCCCTTCCCTGCTTCCATCATGCACTTTTTTGTCTCCCTCTCCTTCATCTCTACCAGATTTCACACATATTTAGTATATAATAATATGAAAAAACTCCACTGCCACCCTTTGTACTGCTGTTGTGCATAGAAAAAAACCTACACTGTAAAAAATGACCGTGATTTTAACGGTGAAAGATTGTAAAAATGCTACAGTAAAAGCCTATTAAATGGTTAATGTCAAGTTCCTTTTCGCTATTGGTGACAAAGCGTATTGGAATTACTTTAACCCATTTATGGTAAAATACAGTTTTTGGAAGTGGAAAAAGAATGTACAATTTACCGTGAAAACTGAAACCAAATTGACATTCCCAGAATTCCCTGCTTTATAATTTCACATTTTATGTTTTTTTTTTAAATAACTATGTTTCTTCTTAGTTTTTTTGTATTTTCTTATCAGTTGTGTACATTAGGGTTGTATGTTACATCTAATGTTATTAAATTAATGTTTATGGGATTATTTCAGTTTCATGTGATGGTGTGTACTGTTTTGTGGGGAATGACACTGTGCACCCTCTATAACATTTCTAATCTATTTCATTTTTTTTTTAATAAATCTGCAAAAATGTGAATAATTCTGTGTTTTTCTGTCAATATGTTGTGCTGTGTGTACATTAATGAGGAAATAATTTTTTTTAAATGATTTTAGCAAATGGCTGCAATATAACAAAGAGTGAAAAATTTAAGGGGGTCTGAATACTTTCCGTACCCACTGTATATGTTACTATTTTACTTCTCAGCTTGTGGAAAATCTATTTGTGATGAGCTTTGGTTCATCATGACTTTCTCATCACCACCCGCCCTGCTTTTTGGGTGGGTCTTATGTAGTCAACGGTACTAAACATATTTCATTACTTCAATAGATTTTTTAAGCCTTAACCAAAGGTTTTTAAATGTAAATTTAAATTAAATCCATAAAACCTAAAATGTTGCTATCAACCACAGCTGCCAGTTCCCTTTCTGTTGTTCACTCCGACGTTGTGTCGAGTGTATGACACTAGGGGTCATTCTTGGGAGCCCAAACACCTCTGACATCTTTGAGAAAAGGCCAATGAAATTGGGTGTGCAGAATTTGCATAGCTGGCCATGCCCCGGACATCCGGGTATAAATATGCCAGTGTGGCATCTGCTCACTCGTTCTGTTTTTCGGAGCCGAATGCAGCGTCTCTCACTGAGAAGTTGCGATCATTCACCTCTTGATTCCTCGTCGTTGGATCTAAGGCATGGTCAGCTCTAAGGCACGGTCTCTCCCTACTCATACACAGAAAAGTGTTGTGAGAGTACACCTGGGCGCTTCAACGGTGATCTCTAGCAGAGCAAATTTCCTCTAAAAAGAGTAAAATTTCTCTGAAAGAGCTACATGGGTGGAATTGTGTGTTACATCATCCCATTCCGTCCATGTGTTTCTGGTTGCGGTTGGCACCCTCGAAGATGACCACACATTGTTTCGTGTTTTGGGCCGTGCCTCACGCTGAAGGCGCACTTGTGATGGTTTCGTTGTCCGCTTGCGAGGCACTCCCATCGTACGTTGCGCTCTCGTCTCTCTCGGGGTCTTCGCCAAAGACCCCGAGTCAACCGCGTCTGCTTTCCGCTCTGGTTCTTCTACTCTGGGTATGAGGCCGCAGCGATGTGCGCCGCTGAAGAGCATGGGGAGGAAGGATTAGTTTCGCCGGGGCAATCCCCTCGGCTTTCCCGTTCTTCACTGCTTGTTCTTAGCGTCGATTCCGGATGAGTTTGAGAGCCCGTCCCTGGGCGTGAGCCATCGGAAGCAGATGACTTGGCTGAGCAAGCACCTACGGGTGCTGACCTCAGTCGAGGTCTAGACATGAATGGCGCCGTGCTTGCCGTTACACCAAGAGCATCGGGCTTGATGGTCCCCGCCCCCACCCTGCCCGAGTGCTCGTGCTGGAATGATTGATTTCTGGTGTCTGAAGTGTGACACTAAGCCCCGCCGTCCTGTTGCCTTTCTTCCCGAAGTGCCCCAGGAGCTGACGAAACGGTGGAGGCCCCTGTTCGGCCTAACATGTACACAACAAAAACACCGCCCTCTGTGCCCCCCACCCTCGATGGGGTCGAGCGAGGGGGTTACGGAGGTTCCCCAGGTGGAGAGAGCGATTGTGGTGCATTTCTGCCCGCAAAATGCTGCCACCTGGCGGGGCAGCCCGAGTCTCCCGTCTAGGGCCTGTAAGTTCTCTGTCGTTCCTATTGGCAAACGAAAGCTTATGCGTCTTCTGGTACAAGCTGCGTCGCCCTGCACTTCTATGCCATCCGCAGGTCTAACCCGGCCAAAGCATTAAGATCTCCGAGGGTTGTCCCCCAACCCAGAGGTACTGCAGGAACTGCGCTCGGCGACTGACTATGCTTTCCGGGCTATCAAACACATCCTGCCTTTGCGTGGGTCAGGTCCTGCTCCTGCACCCCCGAGTCAGCAGCCCCTGTCTGCTTGTCGCTGGGGACGGCCCCTTGCAAGGACTGCTGAGGCCCCGCAACAGCTGAAACCATGCATCAGAACCTGTTTGGACACAGACACTCTGTCTCCTCATGTTCAGATGCAAAGGGTCTATCACTCAGTCAACACGACGCATGCTGGCGAACTCATGTTCCCTCATCCGTCGGTGGCACTTGTGGCAGACCCTGCAGACAAGGCACGGTGTGTTTTACAGGACGTTTCACCTCCTACCACAGCGCCTTTCACTCTGCTCAGCCACAGGAACCCTGCCTGAGGTGCATTGAACATGGCTCTTTTGAGACCGTTGGCAGGGTATCTGGATGCTTGGTTAAGCCTCACCAATCCCTCCCGATGGCTCCTCAGAACCATTCGGCTCGGCTCGGCGATTCGGTTCGCCAAGCGCACGCCCAAGTTCAGGGGCATTCTGTTTACCTCAGTACAAGGCGAAAATGCAGCTGTTCTTCGGGCGGAGGTTCCAACCCTTCTTGAGAAGGGTGCAATCGAGCCAGTCCCCCTGGTCGAAATGAAGAAGTTGTTTTACAGCTTGTACTTCATTGTACCCAAGAAGAGCAGGGGGCTCAGACCAATCTTGGATTTGAGAACTCTGAACCGGGCCCTTCACAAGCTTCCGTTCAGAATGTTAACCCTCAAGCACATTTTAACATGTGTGTGTCATGTCACACATTCATTTGTTGTTTTTTAGCACCATCTTGTGGCAGTGTGGTGTAACAACAAAGAACATTGATAATTGTGAGCTATTTTCTTAGTGGTTGAATTTAGACCATGTGACTCTTGGGTTAGAGGTTAACCAGGAAATAATCTCAGTGTTCCAGATTCTCTCCATGCGGTTGTCCAAGAGGTTCTTTACTCTGTTTCCTTTGCGTTTTGTGCCTTGGAAAAGCTTTGCCTGTAAGTCTATTACTTTTCTTCAGTGTTTGTAAGAATGTACTGTATATGCACGTATAAATGTGAAATTCATAAGTTAGAGTTTAAAACTATTACTCTTCGGTGATAATGCTAAGCAGAGCACGAATATAGCCCTTTGTTATGTGTGTTCAGATAATATTGTCAATAATGTAAATTCATTCACATTTATTTGTGAACTCTCTGTAAGTTCATCTCTGTAAGACATTTATAATCTTTATATGTTTAATTTTTACAAAAAATAAAAGAATAAGAAACGGAAGAGTAACAGTAAAACATTCAACTTTACTCCCGCATCGGCCCCTTTTCTGACTTCTGACTGTTAGCTATCTGTCAGTGTAGCGTAGATGGAACACGCATCTAGGACAGAATAATGTGTCAGAGATCAGGACTGGTTTGTGGCAACAGACCTGAAGGATGCGTAGTTTCATGTCTCAATCCTATCAAGGCACAGGACGTTTCTTCAGTTTGCCTTCGAAGGACGGGCATATCAGTACAAAGTTCTTCCCTTCGGTCTGTCCCTGTCTCCTCGCATCTTTACGAAGCTGCCCTTGCCCCTCTCAGGGAAGTGGGTATTCACATTCTCAATTACCTCGATGACTGGCTGATCCTAGCTCACTCGCGAGAATTGGTTTGCGCACACAGGCACATGGTCCTCGACCACCTAGCCCGATTGGGAATTCGGGTCAACTGGGAAAAGAGCAAAATCTCCTGTGTCCGAGTTCCCTCTATTTCTCTCTGTGTAGATTGGACTGGGTACTATGACTGCACGCCTCTCTCAGGATCGTGCTCAGTTGGTGCTGAAATGCTTGAGGGCTCTCAAGCAGAGAACAGCAGTCCCTCTCCAAAACTTTCAGAGGTTCATGGGGCAATATCACATTTATTTGAATTAATTAATTAGATAATTTATTTGAATTGGGGCGAGAGAGAGAGGAAGAGGGCTGAAAGTTGCGTGTGTGAACCTGCGTCGCTGACGCTGGGAAAAGAGCAAACTCTCCCCTGTGCAGAGTATCTCTTTTCCCAGCGCCTGCGTGAACCTGCGTCTCTCTCTACAAGCAATGAGGCTTAGTTACTTCAAAAACAGCGATTTTACCCCATGCAGACGAAAGATACGTTGCGGTCAGTAGCCTGTCAAAGCTATTTACTAATAAAAGTTTTCGTGCTGTGTTGTCGTGTGCAATAATGTGTGAGCGTGCGTCTATGAAAGCAGTGTAATATAGTTTTAGTTTAGCTATAAACCGGAGCCCGACCCGAACCCGAAGCTATTCATTTAACATTAACCCGAACCCGACCCGAAACACGAAAGTATTTCGGGACTCGTCGGGCTCGGGTCGGGTAGCAGACCTCTAGTTTCACGGCTCACACCCTGTGAACATTACACTGTTGTGTCGCCGTACCTTCAGTCCTTGGTAGGACATCTCTTTTCTACGGGCAGGAATGCCCTTAGAACAGGTGTCTAGACGCGTTGTTGTTACAACAGATGCTTCCAAGACAGGCTAGGGCGCTGTGTGCAATGGGCATGCAGCATCAGGGGTCTGGACAGGCCCTTGGCTGCATTGGCATATCAAGTGCCTAGAGCTGTTGACTGTGCTTTTGGCCTTGAGTAGGTTTCAACCATTGATCCAAGGCAAGCACGTGTTGGTCTGGACGGACAACACAGCGACGGTTGCATACATCAACCACCAGGGTGGTGTTCGCTCCCATCGCATGTCACAACTCGCCCACCATCTCTTACTTTGGAGCCAGCACAGACTCAGGCCTCTGCCTGCCACTCATATCCCGGGCGACCTCAATCATGTAGCAGATCTCCTCTCGCGACAGGTCTCGCTCAGGGGCGAGTGGAGGCTTCACCCCCAAACGGTTCAGCTGATTTGGAGTCGGTTCGGCCAGACACAGGTGGACCTGTTTGCTTTGTCAGAATCGACCCATTGCCAGGTGGGGTACTCCCTGACCGAGGCTCCCCTCGGCACGGATGCACTGGCTCACAGCTGGCCCAGGGGCCTACTCAAGTATGCATTTCCCCCAGTGAGCCTCATTGCACAGACACTGTGCAAAGTCAGGGATGATGGAGAACAGCTCCTGCTTGTGGCCCCTTATTGGCCCAACAGGACCTGGTTCTCGGAGCTCATGCTCATGGCATCAGTTCCTTCCAGGTGAATTCCCCTGAGGAAGGACCTCCTTTCTTAGGTGTCCGGATCTCTGGAACCTTCATGTTTGGTCCCTGGATGTGACCAGGAGGAACTCAGAGACCTTTCACCAGCAGTGGTGAATACCATTACTCAGAGAGACCCCTCGACGAGGCAGCTGTACGACTTGAAGTGGTGCGTTTTCGTGAATTGGTGTTCTTCCCAGGGGAAGGACCCTCGGAGATGTGGCATCGGATCTGTGCAATCTTTCATCCAAGGAGGCCTGGACAGACACCTGTCTGCTTCTACACTTAAGGTGTACGTGGCCGCGATTGCGGCTAACCATGACACCGTGGGAGGCAGATCATGGGGAAGCACGATCTGGTTATTAGGTTCCTCAGAGGAACCTGGAGGTTGAACCCGCCGAGGCCACATCTCATTCCCTCTTGGGATCTCACTGTGGTCTTGCAGGCCTTACAGAGAGATTCATTTGAGCCCCTTCAGTCAGTTGAGTTCAGTGCCCTCTTTATGAAGACGGCCCTCCTGACTGCGCTCACTTCTGTCAAGAGGGTGGGGGATCTCCAAGCCCTCTCCATTAACGAATCATGCCTGGAGTTTGGACTGGCAGACTCTAACATTGTCCTGAGATCTCGGCCTGGATATGTGCCCAAGGTTCCCGCCACTCCTTTCAGGGACCAGGTGGTAACATTGCAAGCTATCCCCTTCCAAGAAGGGGACCCCGACCTGTCTCTGTTGTGCCCAGTGCGAACCCTACACACATACCTAGATTGCAGCAGAAGAGGAATGCTGTCTCCAGACAAGGATCTCCCACCCAGGGGGTGAATATAGGCCTCCTGTAGCGAATCCATGCGTTTTTGTAAGATAAATATCCATATTTCAAACGTAATAAACACTTTTTTCTCACTTCCGCTGACTGTGGTACGTGGAAGACATGCAGACGGATGACGTAGGACATAGGCGTCGTGCGCACGCCTCTGAGATATGCAGGAGCAAAGGAAGCAAAGTTTCCTTACTTTAGCAAAGGAAAACCTAGGCTTATATCGAAATCCTCCGTCATTTTTCTTTACAAATCCTCGTTTTGTGCTTCTAATTCGTGACCGGCGTTTTGTTTTGTTCTCTCTCCGCACTTGTCATTAATCACGCAACGCCGACGACCTACGTAATCCGCCGGAACGCTTCCGCGTATGACAGAATACACAGTGTTCATTACATTTGAAATATACCGAACACCCGCTTACCGCCATAGAAAGGCTTGGGGCAGCCAGGATAATTTTTAATATAACTCTGATTGGATTCGTCTGAAAGAAAAAAGTCACATACACCTAGGATGCTTCGAGGGTGAGTAAACACTTTTTTTTTTTCATTTTTGGGCGAACTAACCCTTTAAGTCTTTAGCGTTAGAAGGTTACGAGGAGGAGAGGTGCATTTGGTTGTGACACGTTGGCTTGTCAACATCTGTGCCCCCGTGGACTCGTGACACAGTTCAGCAGTTTGTGGCATTTAGTATAGAGACCCCTAGTGTCGTACACTTGACACAACGTCGGAGTGAACGACAGAAAGGGAATGTCTTGGTTACGTATGGTAACCCTCGTTCCTGATGGAGGGAACGGAGACATTGTGTCCTTCATGCCACAACTCCAAATTGCCTCTGAGTGGGTTGAGAAGCTTCTTGACTCCTCAGAACAGAATGAGTGAGCAGATGCCACGCTGGACTATTTATATCCGGATGTCCAGGGCGTGGCCAGCTATGCAAATTCTGCACATCCAATTTCATTGGCCTTTTCTCAAAGATGTCAGAGGTGTTTGGGCTCCCAAGAGCGACCCCTAGTGTCATGCACTCAACACACAACGTCTCTGTTCCCTCCATTAGGGAACAAGGGATACCATACATAACTGAGACGTTTCTTTCCAGAATTTTTATTTACAGAGTAGGTACAAATATCAAAACAACAGAGATCTACATGCATGAGCTATATATGACATTCAGACATCGCATCAAATAATCATGTCTTCATTTTAAATGTTGCATGTGCCCACATGAGGTGTGACCTGTGGAAGGCCTATCGATCCTCCCTGCTTATCTCTGTGACATTTCCTTACCTCAGTCTCCATCTACCACAGTCACATCCACCACTCATATCAGATCTCTAGCTAAACATTTCTGTCATTACTTTAGCAGAGTGAGATTTCAGTTATGCGTGAGGTGAGAGGAATCCTATGACTTGATTGGCCCCCATGGGAAGGCATTTCTTTTCTTTTTCTTTCTTTTCTATTTATTTATTTTCTTTCCTTTTTCCTAGTTCCGTCATGCCCCTGTAAGATCATGCCTTCACGCCAGAAAATTAAGATCCAGTCTCGGACGCCAGATCCTGTCAGAAAATATCTGTTTTGTCCGGTAACAGAACAACTAGTCAGCAAAGAAGCCTAATACCCAAAACCTGTTAACAGCAAGTCTTGTCTGATACCCAAAATACCCAAAATGAGTGTTTAACAGTCTTCTATCAGCCAAGTAGTTGACTGAGAAAAGCCAGTGAAGAGCAACTCCAGTGTTGGGACACACTAAAAATAATACAAGAACAATAATAATAAAAATAACTAATCAATTAATGAATCAATGAAATTAGTATACAAATGGCTATAATGATTATTATAAAAGATTATATGATTAAATGAAATAATACAAATGAATAAATGAAAAATAAAAGAAATAAAGAGAAACACAACACAAATGTATGATTGCTCTCTTGAAGCAAAACACACACAGTTTGCATTTGAGGATCTTCAGATCTTTTATGATCTGCTTATGATCCTTTTCCTCTCTCTTGCAAACACATCCATCTTTTTCTCCTTATGCCTTTCATAACCTGCGTCAATCCACCTACTCTCACACACTCCTGCTAGGTGAAACACACACAGTCGTATGCACGGCTCTGCATGGCTTTTTATTTTATTCAGCACTATCTGATCACTTTCACACAGCTGAGATAATTTCTCTTAACCTTCCAGCTGAGAGTCCTGCACCCCCACCGACCCCTGCAGAGCAGTCGTGATTAAGGCTAATTACCAACGAAATGGGCCAAGATGACAAACTTTAGACAGTGGCCTAGCACCCGTACAGCATGGTGAAAATGACTATCAGAGGTGTGTGAGCAGAGAGAATGAGAAAGAAAGGGCCAAAAAAGGGTAGTATTATCTTCAGAGTGCTGTAACGAGAGCTCTGGGTTCAAATAGTTACTTGCACTTCACTACAAAAATCCTTGCTGTTAAAATTTGTTTTTGAAAAAGGGTTAATATGGATGTTAAATTTGACCAGAAGCTCAATCTCATCGTCAATTACTCTTTTTTTTTTTTTGTTTATAAATGACATGATATGTTGTCAGTCGGCGCTGCAAAATTTATGCACTCATGAACAGTTTGCAAACATAGTTCTCACCAGTAAAAAATAAAAGCCATTTCATGACCCTGTCAAATTCAAATAATAATGTAGATGACAGTTTTTACTTATCAACCCAGCAGTTACAGTGAATGAAAAGATAATGGACGAGCTAGAAGAAGCGCAGCTTGTTTTGCGATGTATTCTCCTCTTTGCTTGTTTGTGGCAGGTCTTATGGTCACATTCTCTATTGGAAAGCTCATTTAGACCAGGTTCATAAAGGCTGCCGGCACATCAATACCCTGCTTGATTACATTCTCACCTCCGCTGAGAGGCCTCGATGAATATTTATTAATGTGGATGCATGCGCACCCTCCCCTTTCATCACATCTGTCCACCGCCCCTCAAAACCTTCTTCACTTTATTTCTTTATGAATATTAAAGGCTGCATTATGTCAGCTCACAGACTGACAGCACTTGAGCTAATCCTGTTATTGTTTTAGCGAGATGGCTGCATCTCTTGCTTAATGTGTCAAAAAACATGCATCCTTTTATTTATTTATTTATTTATTTTTTCCCTCTCTCTATTGTTGTGTTTGTCATATGTTGGCATGGAGACAACCCTAAGTGGATCGGAAAACAATTTGTGGAGGTGGGAGGATGGGTTATCAAAGTGCTGCTTTCAATAGGAATATGCTTGACGTTAATTCTTGGCAAACAATCAATGCCTGGGTTTTCATGTAATGGGAGTGTTGCGGCAAACGGCGCAGGGAAGGAAACTTGAAAACTAAAAACATCTATCTCAGTGATTGTCCAAAGTCACAAAAAACCCCCCAAGAAAATGTTCACATTTGACAGCACATATACGCAAATCATCAAAAATATTCCAACATTTTCAAAGTATTTTTAAACTGCTTCCTGCAAATCACTTACTGTCATGTGCTATGGATGATTAAAACACATAATTTTACTGTAAATACTGTGGATGAATGCACCTTATTTTCAATGTAGAGCGGGCGTTTATGTGTGCAAGGCTTATAATCTGTACAAAAATACAGTAGTCCATTATGCTGCTTGATGTTAAAAACTGTTTTTTGTTATAATATTTTTTATTATCTATTATCGTAATTATAAACACACTAGGTTGTAGTGAAAATAGGTTTGTTCTTCTAGTTATTTACATAGCTTGTTTCCTAATCTCTAATCAATCTGACATTGTATACTATGAATATGATTGGGTTTGTGACAAATTGCTTATGTTCCTCTATTCTAAGTCACATTGGATAAAAGCATCTGTTAAATGCATAAATGAAAATGTAAATAGTGGCTAATGAATCGGAAGTCTCGCAGATTCACAGGAAATCTGAAAAATAAGATGGACACTAATAATTCTGCTGGGCGGACATTTGTGGTTTGATCGAGGGGGGCAAGAATTTTTTAGTTTTTATTTAAATAAATAAATAAATAAAAACACACATTTTTTTTTTCGGATGTAAGCATCAAAATGCCCTACCTTATTGCAACGCATCAAAGCAGTCAATCCAAGTGAAGAATAACTTAAAGAGGTTGCCACCATTTAATAACCTGTGGTCTAGCTTTGGCTCTTCCTGTTTACATGAATGGTGATGCTTCCCGTTTGTCAATTGATGGCCTTTCATTTTTCACCAGAAATGTGCACGCTGCTTTTCTGATGTTCACTGAAGTTTTCCGTGTCTTTTTCCCGTGCCACTTGAAATGTTTCCGTTTTTAATCGTTAAACGTGAGGAAAAAATAAACGATCAGTTGTGGGACTATATTCTGTCATAAATCGCATACCATTCATTTCTGAGGTCATACATCCGTTACTGGAAATGAAATTGTCCCGATCTCAATAAAGTTTGCACAAGCTTTTGGTCCATGAATTAGATCTCGTTCGAGACGCGCGCTGTCTGTGGAGGTTTGGCCAGGACCGGTTCCAGAATTAAATCAACATATTTTATGTTCTGTCCATTGCCAATCACTGCTATTTCGAGAGTGAATCCCGCATAATTATGCGGATGTCATTCCTGAAACTTTGCAGGGTGTAGCCTATGTGTCCGAAAAACGAAAGTTTCATACAAATTCTGAATGGATTATACCCTAGAAAATGCGCAAAGCGCGCTTCCTTTATCACTAAAAAGCATCACTCATCTTCGTTCATCGCGATCTTACAAAGTTCCGTTATAATCAATGAAGCTCTCTAAACTGCACAATGATTCTCTTATTTACATTGCATCTGCACTTAGCCATGAGATGATTCATGAGTGTGCAAACTGCAATTAAAAACTGCGGCGATTTCAGCGGTGAGTGAATTCTGACAAAAAGTTTCTGATTGGCCATTGCGTTTAAGAAATCAACAGATATATCTGTGATTGGTTACATTGCTCAATGCTGCAAAAACACTTTGAGGGTATTTAGCGCTTGGCTAAGTGCTCCAATTGCAGCAGGGCCGACATCAGGGATTCCATGACTAACAATTTATTAATGTCGCCCATGATTCCATGTCTCCGCTAACATATGGGTCTGTACAGAGCAGTGCTGTAATTTCTGAAAATAAAACAACAGCAATCCCATAATATCCTCAATCGTTTTCAAACATACTGTATGGATTCTCTGAGAAATCAGTGTCAGTGACTATTAAATTATATTAAAACAGGAGTCAAGTTTAAATGGTCAATCATATTCACCAGAAAGATCATGGTGGTTGACCAATTTTACCAAGTGTTATGACAGTTTGCCAGCTAGACCAGCCCTATCCAGAATGCTGATATTTTCATTGCTATTTTTTATTTTTTTTTACATATTAGGTCAAATGTGTATTAATTTTATACAAATAAAGTTCGCTAACACTTTCTATGAAGCCCGTATTTATAATACATTATAAGGGTATTCTTAAGGCATTATAATGAATGCATAATGCATTATAAAAACCTTATAATATGTTGTATTATCTCATGATTAATCATGACTGTTTTAATGCATTATAATATTTACTTATGTGTTTATAGCTTTTAAGATTATGATGATTTGTAACACAATGAACACGTTGCATCTACTTTTACAATGGATTATATTTCTCATAGTTATAATGTATTATAAGTCTCATATCTTGCCATTTTTCTTATGCTACTTTACTTAAAGCGGTCAAAGACCACTTATAAGTAGTCATAATAATAATAACATTTTTTCTATCAAACAGCCATAAGATCAGATGTCAGATCAGATAATTGTGTAATGGCACATTTGCTTTTAACTATTTTTATTGTAATATCAGTTTGATTATTTTGATGGTACTCTTTAAACAGCTGTTGATAAGTGACTCTGCGACTACATATCAACTAGCGGTCATTAGATTATTAGTATGTCTGCTACTGTAAATATATGCTAAAACTTTATTTTGATGGTCAACCAACAGATAAACTGACTATAAGTGTCTTTGCAATTACGTCAACTTATTCTAACCCTAACCCAACCAGTCTATTAATACTCTACTAATACTCTAATGAGAGTTAATTGGCATGTAGTTGCAAAGTCGCTTATAGTCGATTGATTAAGGGGACCATCAAAATTAAATGTAACCATATAAAACGTCTCAGGTTACTTATGTAACCATGGTTCCCTTAGTAGGGAACGAGACACTGCGTCCTCTAGGGATCACTATGGGGAACACCTCGGCGTGACCTGTGTCTGAAGCATATATTCAAAAAACACCAACAACAAGTTGGCCGGCGACAGCCATGACATCACTACCAGTGCGACTATAGTATAAAATAGGCGCCGGGAGCACACATCATCATTCACTTCTTCGTCTGAAGCTAGCGTCCGCAGCATGGCAAGAACCTAGAGACCAGTGTCTCGTTCCCGACTCAGGGAAACCATGGTTACATAAGTAACTTAGATGTTTCCCTTTCATGGGAACTTCGAACTGCGTCCTCTAGGGGTCTCTATGGGGAACGGTATACCCACGCCACCATGCTGAGGGGAGTGCATGCCAGAAACCATGGCGAGCACTAAGTACCAACTCTACCTTATTGCTATGGGAGTTGCCCCTGGGATGTTTAGATGGCTGTCAGTGACGTTATTCCCTACTGCCAAAGGCCTAGGCTACATACCCAAAATACTTACCTGTTAGGGCCAGACTTCTGGGCCCGGGGTAGAGCTCAAGGCTTGGTATCAGGATAGATTCCTTTAAGGGAATACGACCAAGAGCCTAGAATCATATTAGTCTTGGCCTGTCACACAGGGGCTACCGCACGTTCTCTTTGTATGTGCTGAAGGAACTGTCTCAACAGACCCCTAGTAGCAACACCCTGTTAAGGTAGGTATCCAGAGGATACATAGGTGGTGTGGTGCCCAAGGTGGAACCGTGGTTTTAAACAACTCAGAAAGAGCACAAGGCTGCTGCGCACAGCTCTTACCATACAGGATTTTAGAAAAGTGGGCAAAGCATAATGTGCACACTTACCACTTATGTGGATTTTAGAAAGTGGGCAAAGCCTAACGTGCACACTTACCAGCTATGTGGCTTTTAGAAAAGTGGGCAAAGCATAACGTTGAATACCGTTCTAGGGGTTCTCGTGCACCCTGAAAGAGCAGCCCATAGATAAAAAAAATAGCGTATCCCTAGACGCTATATCTACGGCTATAATGCAGGAGTGGCTAGCAGTAAATCTGTAGCCGAGGGAGCAAACATCCAGCTCTCAATCTATAGGGAGCTCAACCTACAGCATGTTCCCATGGTGGAACTGTTAGCAGTTATTCAGCTGAGGGAGCAACGCACTCAGTTCTCAATCCGAGATGGGGCTCGACCTGCAGCATGTTCCAAAGCTGGAACAGCTAGCAATAATTTACTTAGCTGTGGGAGCAACACACCTAGTTCTCAGTCGAGAAGGGGGCTCGACCTACAGCACGTTCCAATGCTGGAACGGCTAGCAGTAGTTTACCTTGGCTGAGGTAGCACAAACTCAGCTCTCAACGAAAGGGGGCTCAACCTGCAGCATGATTGTAAAATCAGAAGGGTAAGCATACTGCAAGCTAGCAAAACACTCAGCTCATCAGGGAGGCAGAGGAAGGGCCTAATTCACCTGATGCTGCTGGTTCCAGGTGCTCTGGAGAAACAGAGAACTCAAACTTCTCATGTGAGAGGAGAACTCCGAATTCAGAGGAATAACGTTGCTCATTCCAGGTAACCCTTTGATAAAGGGGAGCACTGCTCAATACTACCACGAGGACAGCCCATGGAGCGAGGAATCCAACTCCTCAGAGAGGATTAACGCTCGAAAGAAAACACCATACTCACAATAACCCTCAATGTTGAGGGGAGCGATGCTTCCAGAGTGTGTCGACAGAGACACACTAGTTGAGTGGAGCCCAAGGTACCTGGGTCTAACCAACTCAGAGAAAGGGAATGAGGTCAATAACATGTAACCCTTACCAGACAGGATTTCAGAAAAGGGGGCAAAGCATAACGTGCACACTTACCACTTATGTGGATTTTAGAAAAGTGGGCAAAGCATAACGTGCACACTTACCAGCTATGTGGATTTTAGAAAGTGCGCAAAGCATAACGTGCACACTTACCACTTATGTGGATTTGTAGAAAAGTGCGCAAAGCTTAACGTGTGCACTTACCATAGTATTTGGATTTGAGAGTTTTTCGAGCATCTGTTTACAGATACCCGGAAGTACTGGGCCAAACGGGAGAGGTAAGCTCAAATACAACCCTCTAAGGTGAGGGAAGCACTGCCTGAGACAGCATTTACACAGGAAGGTTTCTCGTAATGCCACCTATACCTCCCACTCGATGCCTTAGCAAGAGGGGATATCCTGGTGATCGGGAAGCCCCTCAGGGCGACCCAGATACGGTAGACCAGTCAGGGTAGCATGAAAGCGTAACCCCAGCCCGGACGTCCAGGAAATTTTTGCAGTGACGCACCGGGGGCCCGATGATCACGAAGGCTCCCGCAGAAGCCTGTGTTATGGCTGCATGATCCAGGAAGTATGAAGCCGAAACCCGGCTTTTCTTACCGTCTGGACATATATCGACGAGTGAAATAAACACTGCAAGTCGAGCACCCGGTTTCTGAACCCAGCAGAGGGGGTGCCCATCGAGGACCTACCCTAGAAAGGGACAGAAACACACAGGTCCCGGGAAACACTGCAAAGAAACTAGCAGAAGGGTTATATACACAACCACCAGCTCATTAGATACACATACATATATTTATATACATATATTTAGACATGGATCGTACTCACCCACCATGGTTCCCGCGTCGGAGCTCTGTCCGGAGAAGCCTCTAGACCGGACCATCAGTAAGATGGTCACTATGAAGCCATAGAACCAACCAAACCTAATAGGTCCAGTATAGGAGACTATAATGCAGGAAATTTCCCACCTAACCTCGGTCAGGAGATGGTGGTTACAGGGGAATTTAGTAAGGTGAAGATAAGGGCAGATGTAAGACCCCCGAAGGAAATTAGTAGATACTGTGGTATCACTTTGATCCGGACAAAAGCGCTGACGCCCTGTCTGGATCACATCCCTTAGGTCTTTTACTTACCTTCCTTTGACCCGCGATTCTTCCTACCCCTACCCGCGGGCGGGGGAGGAGCGTGGTGCGACAAGCCTTATCCTCACACGCGAGACTTGCTCGACCCTGGGTTGGTCGTGCTCAGACCTGACTTTTCGTGAAGGCCTCATCCTGGTCCTTCAGCAGGTCAGCCTGGTATGCCTGGAGCACCGCTATAGTGTGCAACGAAGCCACAGCCTGGCCTGCTGCTGCTGCTGTGTATGCCCTGGCATCCAAGCGAGATGTCAAGGAGGGGAGTCTTAGAGGACGTCTCACCCATAGAGAGATAGCTGGCCAGCGTCTCTCTATAGGGGCATCTTCTCATAACCGCTTTCGCGCATTACCTCGATGTTGGCATAACTCGTTGCTGGAATCGATGGATGTATGAGAAAAAACGGTCTCTTCCATTCCTTCTCAATCTTTATATTGAAAACAGGAAGAAAGGAAGACTCACCTGAGCTGGAAGGTTATGGCCAAAAAAATACGTTCATCGAGATGACCTCGCGACGTCACTTTCTTCACCCGCTTCACGGCAAGTAAAGCCTCGCCGTGGCGCGATCCCTAATTTCCAAAAGCTCAATCATACGCAGGTCAGGAGGATTGGGAAGGCTCAGCCTCAGCTTCTTTGCCCTCCTCAGACATTTCCTGCTTTTGCTGGGCTGATCCCAGCAGAGCACTGGCCCCTGAATCAGACAATGTTAATGAAATAACATCATCCTACAGCTGCTCACTCTCGTGCACAGCCGATGATCGCGAAAGGGAAACCCCCTTCAAAACTCATCGGCCAGATCCACCTGCGACCCCCACAAGCTCATTACCTTTCGTGCCTCAGCATCGGCGGGTCCTGAAACGCGGGAAGCAGACAGCTGCCCCTTTTTCCCCGAAAAGAGAGACAAACGAGAGCAGAGCTTTTCCCTTGGAAAAAACACTCGCAGTGCACGCCAAAACAATTTTTTTAAATTAGATTAAATAATAATTTGATAAAAACAATAATTAAAAATAATTTTTTTTTAAATTTAAAATAAAAAAAAATTGCCCGCCCTCGGAGGCATCGAGTGCGTGCTTTTCGCCGAAACAAATAACGCATAGATTGTGTGTGTCATCAGATGTTAAACAACGTCAACACGGATGCACACATCCTTAAACGCTTTGCTAGTGCTCGCCATAATGAGATAAATAGAGATCGCTCTTACCACAGAAATGCACGCTTCAAACAAAACAGTCAATGAAGACGAAGAAGAGAATGATGTGTGCTCTCGGCGCCTATTTATACTATAGTCGCACCGGTAGTGACGTCATGCCTGTCGCCGGCAAACGAGTTGGTGTTTTTTCAATGTATGCTTCAGACACGGGTCACGACGAGGCGGTCCCCATAGCGACCCCTAGAGGACGCAGTTCGAAGTTCCCTGACGGGATCATTGCATTTTTTTTCAGTTGGAGTATAAAGCTCACATCAATTAACATTAGCTCCACAGGAAACACTAAAAAAACATTCAACATCTAACCACTAACAAGCTGCAGTAAGATACTGTGCAGATCTTAAATAAAAAATGTCGAGATATGATACAGTCCATTATTCTGTAAATGAAGTAGATTTAATAGTGTTCATTGTGTGTTATAAATAATCATACTCTTAAACTTATAACCACAAATACGTAAGTATTATGATGTATTATAATTGTTGTTATGATTATGCACTAGATTATATAACATATTATACGTTTTTTTATAATGCTTTATGTATTCATTATAATGCATTAAGAATACTATTATAATGTATAATAAATACCTTCATAGAAAGTGTTACCAAAAGTTTCATCATTGATACTAGTTTAATAAATGTTAATTCACTGAAGTCAGCATGAAATAATCATCAAAAATCTAATATTCATAACACCTGTCTTTTTGCCAGTGGTCTAACATGGATATGTTGGAACAATGCAGTTTTTTAAGTAGTGCTCAATGATCTACCACCAAAAAACACAGACTTAAGGGCAGGTGGTAAGTGGGTTTGAGATCAAATGTCCCATCATAATTCGCTTAGTGTTCCCTTAAATTCTGAGAACAATGCAAGGATATCCTCTCTGATTATTATCCCAAACAAAAGCAAAACAAGTTTTACCACTTTCAATCTAAGATATTAAACTACCACTGTGGTATATACCTGTGCAGTATTGTTTATGTTTTAAACGGTTTTGTGTTTCATGCAGAACAGCACTTTTAATCATTTTAGTTTAAAGTATCCAGTGAAATTGCCAAATGTCTACTAAACATCTCTTTCCATGTATTTGATTAAGATAACTAATAACCATCTGTCCCTCCATCCTCTCTCTCTCTCTCTCTCTCTCTCTCTCCTCTCTCTCTTTGTCGTGTGGCTGTTTTGATTGACAGAGTATATTTGGCATGTTGCCTCTACAGCATACAGTGAATTGAATCAGTGACATAGAGAGCCGCTTAGCTCTATTTTAAATGGCACTCACATACATACACACACACACACACACACACACACACACACACATACACATGCTCACATACGTGCGCACACACACACACACAAAGATGAATATAAATATATACCACACAATCATAGAAAGAGGTTTAAGGATGTAAAGTTCTTTAAGGATGCATTATTAATATTAAGTTGAAAAATAAATGCAATTTAGGATTAGGCTTTTGGAGTTTTATCTGATCTAATAATTCACAAGAATAGAGCAGGCTAATAAGAGAGTACCATAAATGCTATAGTAACAGCATGCATTTTTGGATATGCACCACAGGGTTCCAGACTCATTCTTCCCATTGGTCGCTCTTTTGCAACTAAATTTCTCAGCTGGTGTCAGGATTATGGACTATTCAGTGTGTGTTTTTGCCCCTGTGACCCAGTTTCTTCCTCATGTTGATTGTGCTAATTTGATGTGTCTCGTTCCTCCCCAATTATCCTGCCTTTAAAAGCCCTAGTCCTTTCAGTTCTTGTTTGTCGGGTCTACTTGTTGAATGTCCTCCTTGTTCTCGCTTTTCCTGTGGTTTATTAAAGACTGTGTTATTCAAGTACTCCTCATTTCCTCGTTCCTTGCTCCCCGAGTGAATTGTGATAGAATACCCGACCGATACAGTTACCTCTGTTTGTACCCTCCGTTTTGTTTCTCTATTAACTGAGTTTTTTGTTTCCGTTGTGTGCCCTATGAATCCCCTTCCTTCGCCCCGAATTCATCCTCCTCCTGCTGGAGCAGGGGGAAAATTCGCTCGAGGGTCATACCAGACTGTTTCTGGCTGTGGCCCATCTCACCACCTATCCGGACGACACGCGTGCAGAGCGCCGTCGTCCGTAGATGGCCCTCGAGCTGAATTTGCCGCCTTTGTGGAGTGGACACTGGCGAGAAATGGATCTCCGTTCCCCGCCGGTTCCCAGGAATTAATCGCCAGTGCCACTCCCGACCCAGTGCCCAGCCCACCATCTCCCCGCTGCGCGGAGCGCATGCCCGAGCCCACCGCTGATGGAGAGCCAGAGCCCAAAGCGACCTATGAGCCATCGCTAGAGAGAGCGACAGAGTTGAGGATCGCTGCGGAGCCAGAGTACTTTCAGTTCTTGTGTGTCGGGTCTACTTGTTGAATGTCCTCCTTGTTCTCGGTTTTCCTGTGGATTATTAAAGACTGTGTTATTCAAGTACTCCTTGTTCCTTGCTCCCCGAGTGAATTGTGACAGTTAGTCGCAATATTTTATTTATTTGTTTATTTTTTTGTGCTACAACATGGGATTAATCAATGCATGCTGATGAACTTTTATCATAGTTTATAGTTCTATATGGAAATGAAAGTGGTTAACATTCAACCTGTTCTTTTTCATCAGTAGTATTATTTGTGATTTGAATTTTGTAAATAGGAGTTCCTCTTTTGCTATGTTATAAGCCAAGCTTCATGTGCTTTCACTTTCGAATTCGCACTCTTGTTTTCACATTTCACAAGAAAAGATAATTGTCTGCTTTGCTTACATTTACACACCTTTCACTTTTTCGCGTCATTTTTGCTGTGCAAATTTTGCACATTCGCAATCCTGCCGACGTGGCAAATATGCTCTCTATGTCATGTCCTCTGTTTGATCACCCTGTCCTTCGTTTTTTGTGTATCTGTCTGCATGTTGTGAACACATGGTGTTTTGTTTTGATCGTTCACCATGTACTCTTCTGTGGCGTTCCTCCCTCCCTCTCGTTACCACCCATACTGCTCATTATTGGTTGATTTCGCTCACCTGAATTCAATGTTCTGTTTGTCTCCTGTTCTATTTATTTCCCCTCTTGTGTGTTGTCCAGTGCTAGATCGTTGTTCGCCAGTTCGTCAATGCTCAGCCGTCCGGTCTGGTCCTGTCTAGTCTTGTCTGTCCGTGCCATTGTCGGCTCCCTGTCAGGTTTTTGTTGCTTCTTCCATTTGTTTTGTTTTTCTATTTTCTCCTTCCCCGTTTCCTAGGCAGGGCGTCTGCATCCCCGCAGAAGTTTTCTCGCCCCGCTCGGACGCCGGCTCCCTCACCTCTTCCTCCCCTCTCCACCCTCTAATTCCTCATGCGGCCGCGCCATTGAGCGCCCTCTGCCGGGTGGTTTTTGCAAGAACGTTTTTGGTTGCTCAGTATTTCTGTTGGACTATTTTTCCTAATACCCCGGCTGTTTTTGTTATTTATTCAAGGAAAAATGCGACCATTTGGTCACAGTCTGGAGCCCTGCACCACAGTAATAGTATTTTTGGGAATAACACATAAATACCATAGCATACAGTATGAATACGGCAACCACAAGAGATTTTGCATCAGATGCAGTTCGCAACCATCTTAGAACCAACTACAATGATAACAGGACTTCAATTCTGGGACTTAATCTTTCAAGTTGGACATAAGCCTTTTTCCTATTAGTTGACTGCTAGTCATAACATATGATTTTGCCTTTACCTGTATTTGCTCACCACATTTACATTTACATTTAGTCATTTAGCAGACGCTTTTATCCAAAGCGACTTACAAATGAGGACAATAGAAGCAATCAAATCTAACAAAAGAGCAACAATATGTAAGTGCAAATAAGTGCAAAAGTCTCTGTTAGCCAACGCAGTACACGTAGCAAGGTATTTTATAATAGATAATATATTACACACACACACATATACACACACAACAAGAAACAGTAGATCGAATAGAAAAAATAAAGCTAGTGTTTAGGCTTTTTTTTAATAAAAAAGAAAAAAAGTAGATAGAATAGAAATAGAAGAGAAAGTGCTAGTGTTAGAGGGTCAAATAAATGTGGAACAGATGTGTTTTTAGTCATTTATTGAAGATGGTTAAGGACTCAGCTGCTCGATTGATTTGGGCAGGACATTCCACCAGGAGGGAACATTTAATATAAAAGTCTGTGAAAGTGATTTTGTGCCTCTTTGAGATAGCACAGTAATGCGTTGTTCACTTGCAGAACACAAGCTTCTAGAGGCACATTAGTCTGAAGTAGTGAATTTAGGTAAATTGGTGCAGAGCCAGTGGTGGTTATGTAGGCAAACATTAATGCCTTGAATTTATGCGAGCAGCTACTGGTAGCCAGTGCAGATTGATGAACAGAGGTGTGACGTGCGTTTTTTTTGGCTCATTAAAGATTAATCTTGCAGCGGGATTTTGGATTAATTGTAGAGGTTTGAAAAAAGTGGCTGGAAGACCTGCCAAGAAGCATTGCAATAGTCCAGCCTTGATAGAACAAGAGCTTGAACAATGAGTTGAAGCATGTTCCGAAAGAAAGGGCCATCTTCTTGATGTTGAATAAAGCAAACCTGCAGGACCGAACAGTTTTAGCAATGTGGCCTGAGAATTCCTCTTAGCATAACCCCAATGTTTTCTAGCTGTTTTTGAAGAGTTAGGTTGATGAGCCTCACGTAATCTTATTAACCCCGTATACTATAATATATACTATACCCACAAATGTATATAAGGGTCCTTATTTATAAACCATGCGTACGCAACAGATTTGATTCTTAGAGTGTGTGTAGCACTAAATCCACGCACGTTTCCAGATATAAACACGTTCTTTGCGTTGAAATTACTTACCTCCACGTCCGGTCTGAGCGGCGTACCACTGTTCCTTGTGGTCAAAGTCGGATACTGCAGCTAGGTGAACATCTAAGCGCAAATAATAAAGCGGTGTATCTGCAAAGCCCGAATTCAATCATAACAACAAGTGCAGTGTAAGAATTAATTGTGGCGTGGTAGTCACATTTGTTATTAACGGAGTTTGCAAGATTAAATTGACCTTTTTTGTAGCCTAATGTTGAGAGTTCTTTACTCGCTTTCTGTACACAGTTCATTCCATGTTGTTGTTTTTTTATTATTTTATTTTACAAGAGAACTTGCGAAGTCTTGATTTACTAGCAATGCGTAAAATAGAAAAAAAATGCAGAAACGTATCTCGACTGTTTTGTCTGTGTAGCCTATTAGAATATGCCTATGTCATGCAATAACAGTTTTAATATATTCTATTCAATAACATTGTTAACTGTTTTTATTTATAACATCTGCTGCTTTGCTTCTGTGAAAATGAATAGAGACATCAGCATTAAACTTTGTTTTTGTCATTTACATCAGTTATGTTTGTATAAAATACACTATATATTTTTTTGTGTCAGTACATTAATGGCACATATGAGCAGCATTAAACTGTGTAAATATAAAGAAATGCCGAATCACATGAATGTTTTTTTCAGACCGGAGACCATAACTGTGTAATAATTTATTTTATTATGATATGAAACGTCCAATTTTTCTTTCAATAATGTTTTTTTAAAGTTTTGCAAGAATTTCGTGATACTAAACTTTTTATTAGTTGTCATAGCAAGTGATTTTAAAAGTAGGATGGCTCACTTTTTATAAGATGACTGAAAATGTTACTTGAATTCGTAGTTTATTCTTACTTTTGCAAACCTAATTGTTTTATAATTACTATTAATATTATTATTATTATTATTAATTATTATTATTATTATAAATTATTATTATTATTCTTTGTTTCTAGAAGTAGTAAATTTTGATAATACTCAATAGAAAAAATATAACCACACACACATCGTTTTGTCCACAGAATAATTACACATTATTAAATAAAAAGCGTCCCCGCACGAACCTCTACCTCCGCCAGCAGGACCTCAATTTCAGACTCAGTAAAGTTTTTTCTTTTTCTTTGTGCTCATCATTCTAAAGCATAGAAATTCGGATATTGGCATGTGCTCTTTTATATGGTAATGTTATTAATTAGGGGGCGGAGATCTGACACCAGTCATCTGCGCATAATTTCAAGATCATTTGTGATTTATAAATGTCACATCTGGAAGAGAGGCGTATGCACGTGTTTTTGTGCGCACGTTCGTTTTCTCTGAATCGCACTTACGCACTTTTGAGAAATGATGTTAGAACAAATTTAGGATGGTTTTTATGCAACATTTTATAAATGAGGCCCAAGGTCTCCAATCCATAATTAGAATTTTTCTTACAAATGTACTATTGTATGTAGTTAATGGGCACCAGCAGCTGTTTAGCTACCCATATTTTTAAAAATATCTTCTTTTGTGTTCAGGACAAGAAGGAAATTCATAGAGGTTTGGAACAACTGAGAGTACATGACAGAATCTTTATTTTTGGGTGAACTACCTTTAATGCTGGTGGTGCTATTGCTAATCCATTACATTTCATCTCTGAGTTTAAATAAAAACCATCGAGAATAATGCTAAGTTAAACCCTTAAATGCATAACCTCTGGTCTTTAGCGGACCCGGGCATCATTCTCTACCCTCTCCCTCCTTCATTTTTTAAAGTTTGACATCAACTTTCTTAGTATTCCTCAGTCTATTAATTATAAACAATATAACAACAAAACATTTTAAAATATAAAATAATGCCAGTTTTCTGATTAATTTTTTTGTTAAAATTGTATAGGGTCGCTAGAGACCCTAGGTATGTAAATATGTAAGTATTTTTTCCTGCGCAACTATATTTACATATCTGATAACTAATTTTGTGCAATGCATCTTTTTTCCTCAAGTTGACACTGTTTGATACACAATAATGAAGTGACGTTTCATTCATAATTACTGCAGGCATAAAACAAACTAATATCATCAGCAGAAATTGAAGTGGTTTGAATGGCTTTAATTCAGAGCAATTACTATACGCAATGAATATAAATGTCACTGTCATTTGATGGTGGATGTGATGAATAAGCTGCCAGTGATCAAAGTACTGAATATGAAGTCATTGAAAATGATAGTTTTGAGAACAGGTTGAGATCGTGAATGTGTGGCAGATGTTGAATATGCTGTGTAAGTGCGCTCTGACGATGACAGCGATGGTAAAATCATCTGCTCAAATCTTTTAAGTTTCAAAAGGTAACGAAATATGCTTTATTTTATTCTTCTGTAATTGTTCTTAAAATATCAAGTATTTGCTCTTAAATATCTTAAATCAAGAGATTGTTGCTATTGCAGCAGTTAGAGATCCATTCGTGCTGGATATATAGGTCCGGGTCGCTAAAGACCCGAATATGTAATAATGATTGGCGAAACATTCATGCATTTAAGGGTTAAGGGACAGATTCTGCGAGTGAAACACATTCAATATGGGGTTGCACTCTGGGAAAGGAGGATGTCATCATTGGTGAGGGAGGAAGAGGGGAGAGAAAGAAGACTCCTTTACTCTGACTTACATCACTCAGTCCAGCCTCAAGAATCTGCAGACCACTCTCCTTCTCCAGCTGTCCTTTCTGCTCAACTGTTAAAGAGAAAAAAGTGTGAATGAGTGAGAGCACATCAGAAGCTATAGCATGTCATCAGTGCTGAGATGGATGTGTGTGTGACAGGTGTGTTTGAGCTCATTTGAATGGGCATTAGGGAGTCTGTTGTTTAAAAATGCTTTTCCATATTTGAAAAGATGTGCCAGAAATGTATTTGTTTTTGATAAATAAAATCTGAATATTGAAATATATATGAAATTACAAATATAAATAAGCAACAATCAAGAGGGTGTGAGGACAATGGAAAATGATGAGAAGGTGAGTAAAATGCTCTTCAAAAATTATTAGCACTAAGAAAGGATTTTAGTATGTTTGGGGACTTGGGGACTTTGGGGAAAAATACACCAAGCAAAATATGTTTCAGCCTGAAGCCTGCAAGTACAAACATTTATCCTACTGTGTGAATCTGGGGGTAGTGGTAAAAAAAGAGCACTGTGTGGCTGTAATAACTGAATTTACTTAAAGCGCTGTGGATGTCGTCATATTTTCAGCTGATGGATCAGAATTCTGCAGATTTTTTCAGTATGTGACTATCCAAAGCTTTCAGAGCTTTTTCATCGGATAAAAGGTCCAAAAATATGGCACATTGTGTGGGCTTTGTATGTCAAAAGAGGAAAAAAAGGATTTATTTGATGGTAACAATTTGTATGAGACTAAGCAGTTGTGTCAGAGATATCTTTTCTTTGATAACTTCTCAGAACACTAAAATCAGTAGTTTCTTTCAGTAACATTGTGACATGTTTAATCCTTCAACACATACACAAGCCTTTTCAAGTGCTGCATCTGCTGGCATGACAGAAACAGTAAAGAAGCATGATGTGTTACATATCAACCATTTCTAAATTTGGCCTGCAGTAATGTTAGTTCTGATGACCAGCTTAGAGATGAAAGCTGAATTTTTGCTCCTACAATATACACTCTTAAAAATAAAGGTGCTTCACGATGCCATAGAAGAACCTTTTTGTCTAAATGGTTCTATAAAGAACTTTTAACATCTGAAGAACCTTTCTGTTTCACAAATGGTTCTTTGTGGTGAAAGAAGGTTCTTCAGATTATAAAAAGATAAGCAAGAGATGGTTCTTTAAAGAACCTTTGACTGAATGGTTCTTTGTGGAACCAAAAATGGTTCTTCTATGGCATCGCTTGAAGAACCTTTTGAAGCACCTTTATTTTTAAGAGTGTATGCACAAAAACATTATTTTTGAATCATGCCATGAAAACATATTTACTTTATTACAGATAGCCACTGGGATAAATCTGTGATAAATCAATTTTAGAATGTAACTTTTACTTTTCCTAAGGATGCCTTTGATGTCATGAAGCTATTTTCATTTAGTGGCACCAAAAGCAGCAATTTCATTGTTGAAATTCTACATTTTAAAATTATTACTCTGAAACATTGCCAAGTTAATAACTATAACTATAAATAAAATAATAGGCCATCAGACACATTCATTACGAGAGGTGGGAATAATCTCAGTCAGTTACTGATCTAAATGTGCGAACAATTACCTGCAATGTTCTATAAACCATGAAGAAACATAGCACAACACAAGTGTCAGAGTGTGTACACTCTAATATGTGGATTGAAGCATATTTTAGGATGATAGAATCAAACAAAATGCATTAGTTAAAAAAAGCTCAACATATAAGATGAAACGCTTTCTCCTACTTTGACTCTCAGGCAAGTTGCTCTTTTCAAGCACAGCTTTGATAGTGCATTTAGAAAGAGAGAGTGAATTAAAAGGCTTTTTACAGATTACACAGAAGGGAAAATAATTATACAGTGTGAAATTATAATTGACTTTGTTTACTTTGCTGGAGCAGGAACGACAGAGTGAGGGAGCGGGGTTAAGAGGCAGTAGAGAGAGAAAGATACATAAGAAAAACAGACCATCAAACACGCAAGAAGATAAGGCAAGAAAAGTGTGAAAATAAATGGCAATGCAAGGAAGCCGATGCGAAGAATCTGGACAGAAAAGAGAAAGGGGAAAAATAAACATTCTGAAGAAATACAGAACGGAATGAGTTGAGCGAGAAAAGAGAGAGTTCTTTAAGTGCCCCCAGATGACGTCTATGCTAATGACACCAGCTGAGTTGGTCTCCGGAGCTGGTCTTGTCTGCTGGAGACTCTTTAATTAGGATTTTAATCTATCAAAGCCCATTCCTCTCGCCGTACACTCTTAATGCTACATTCCATATGATTAAGCACGATGCCTCAGAACAATCAACAAGCGACTCATCTCTCCTTACATCACTGTCAGTCTGTCTTCCACTCATGAAAGAACTCTTTCTCCCACTCTCCCGCTTGTGACAGCGTTAAAGCTCGGTCTCTATAAACAGGTGTATGTGTGTGTGTGTGAGACAAAACGAGAAAGAGGGAGTGTGTGAACTAAAGTGTCTATCAGCTGCTGCGGTTGAGAGAAAATGAAAGACACTTTATTTTAGTGTCTGGGTCTCAAATACAGCTGAGCTATTCTGCACCACAACATCACTTCTTGAGACAGAGATCATCCAAGCTCACTAAACATCTATTACTGCCATATATATTGTTTTGTTGTACAGGCACGGAAATAGAGGCGGCAAATATACTCTCGGCTGTTTGTACGTGGCCATTTTCAGCTGAAAACATTTTGCTTTCGTAATGAAACTAAATTTAGATGTGACACTAATTAATTCAAAAATACATTCAAAAGGTAACTCATAAAATGGCTGGCAAACTAGGTAGTTTGGTCAATTTTTTAAAATAATAATAATAGTAACTTCACCTCTAAACTATGTATTAATAAATGTCCAAACAAGAGTCATGTGATGCAACCAAAATCCAGAAAAAAAAAACAGAAAGTGATCATATGAAGACCCATACAGACATTATTGACTGTGTCAAGGTCAAAGTCTAACAATATCACATATTTTGACCTTTGTTGGGCAAAGCAAGGCAAGTTCAGGTCTTTAAAAGAGTCTTTAAAAACAAAAACAATGTCATTTTTGAAATTAAAATGAATGAATTCATCATAAAAAAATTTACCTTTAAAAATGTATCGTAAAATTCTTTTCATTTCTCCTTGAATATGTTATTACTTTTTACTTGATAATTACTCCACTTGACATTTTTAAAGTCATTAAATTTAAACTTTAACATGAAACCAACATAACCACAAAGAGTACATTTCTAAGCACATGTTTTTTTAAAGGCCTAAGCAGAATTGTATTGTTGTGCCCCCTCTCCCAAATATTACGGAAGTAAAAAAAAAACACCTATAAGTGATCAAAATAGAACTTTAATAAAATATAAACGTAAATAAATGAATTGTAATTAAATTGTATTATTTATAAATTACAATTGTAGCACTAGACAGTCGCACTAATTGCGTTGAGATTTTATAGACAGATTTTCTGAGTGACCTTTAATTGTCGGTCAAGCTTCAGAAAGTCAGCACAAAAAAGAAATTAAGCATTGTTACTATGTATAAAGGCTAGAATAGTTTAAGGCAGATGGCGGTGGTGGTGGATATTATTCCTGACCGCGGTAAAGACTTTTTTAAGTGTTTAATGTCGAACAGTCCAAAAGCAGTTTCATCACAGAGATGTATGAACGGGTAATTTCCTGAAAGTGATGCATGGGCTTCATCTCGGACTTTTTAAATTTTTCTGGTTCTTTCCCTCAATGTGCACCGCACTGCTGATTGTCTTGTTCGTCTCGGTATGCCTAGTTGTCCATCAAGTATACACATTTGTATCAGACCAGCAAACATTAGAGTGAGGGGGCAGGTCATGGGCTAACTAGAGTAGTGAATATATCTGTTCATGTTTTGATTTTTATTTATGTATATGTTAATATTAATATAGAAGAAAGTTTTTTTTTTTTTTAGCAACTGGCATGGTGCCCCCCTTGGAGTTGGTGCCCTATGCAAACTGCGTACTCTGCGTATAGAGAGCGGCGGTACTGATGGCCAATCTTGTGTCACTGACCCATTCTTGTTAATGAAGTACCTGGATAATGGTAAATAACTGAATGCAATCTTACTAAATCATACATATTACAGTGTCACACCTAGGAATGTAGACTGCATTCACATGTGGTAAACAAGCAGAAATACTGTCTGTGCCACTAATATCCATACTCTGTAGAGTACTGAAGAAATGCTAAATGAGAGCAAATGCAACCACGTTAACAAACATGCCTTCTCACATCGCATATTCACACATGAGGGACTAAATCTCACTCTCCCCTGTGCTGAGCTTTGACCCACTCTTGCGAATGAAACTGCACCCAGGTTAACCTTGTGTCACAGCCAATCCCCAGAACCCCTCAGAGTCTCCATTTATTAGAGCTCAGAGACTGTGGAGGCCTCCTCCATCCACTTTGCACTCAGGCCTGTCTGCAGCCACTTTAAATGTAAATGAAAGGCTGGGGACAGAGTTAGGGAGCCTGAGCGTTTCTCAGGGGAACAGGACTGCGTGAGCTTAAGATGCCCTGCTTTTGAAAAAATGCCTCATGAAGGTTTGTGTTTTGTTGCGTTTAGGAGTGTATGCTGGATTTGGATGAGGTTCAAAGGTAATGAAAGATAAACAGAGAAAAGATCTGTCCACAGATAATGACAGAAGATAGCAGCCAAACAATCGTGAGAGGTGGTGGTCTTGCAAAGCTGCCATGGAGAGCAAATAATGAGGCCTTTGAAAATGAAACAGATTTTCTTCAGATTTCATATATGACATTTGTCATATTGACAAATAAAAATATAGTACATAGCATAAGCCCCTTTCAGTGCGCTATGCGAATTACAATCTGTTTCGTACACACACAAATTCTGGAAGCTGTATATTTCTGATTTTATTCAGTAAAAAATTGCTTTGACTTTCCAAATTATTCAAGACAGCCCATGAAAACATGCGTCAGGCTTGATTTTCAAGTTGTTTTTCAACTGGCTTTAATTGGCTATTGTATCAGTCACTACAGTTTTATTCCAGATATGCATTTCTTAATGTTCCAGCTGTTCCAACGCCTCCGTCGTACTAATAGATCACATTTTTGAAAGTCCTCTCAAAGACATAAATAGCCAATTTAAATGCATTTAAAATCAATCTGAAATGTTTAGTTTGAAAAAAACTAAACTAAAAATTGTGTCAAAACATTCCTCAACAAAACATTCTTCAACCTCTCTTGAATATCAAGCCGAGACCAGTGTGAATGTTTACAAATTTAAGATGCAGGTCTATCAGTGATACCATTTGTGTGATGGTAGGTAGATTCGCCAACGGGAGAGTGATGGATTTTAAAGGGTGGGGGTCCTGGGAAAACAAACGAAAGGGCAATGGAGCAGGGATGGGACACCCTGTTTTTGAACGGAGGGGGGGAGGGGGGTGGCTCGGGTGAAATCAAGCTGTTAGGAGGACATTGTGGCACAAAAAATGGGTGTGGGGGGCGTCTTGCAAAGACAGGGATTTTATTGTAAACCACAAGAAGGGGAAAAAAGGGACACTAATAGAGCTCGAGGGTACAGAAGACAAGGTGGGCATAAGCTATTCTCCTCTCTAAGCTCTCTTATGCTTGTGCCTCAAGTCCAATATGTCCTTAAAGACTTTGGAAATTGTCCATGTTTTACAGCGGTAGCCCGAAATGAAAATTCTTGGCTAAAGCTGAACAAAAGAGAAAGCCCTGGCGAAGACCGAACATGGTTTTTCGTTTTTCCCGCATCTTTGCCAATGTTTTTTTCACCATTCATCAATGTAAAGCCACATGTGCTTTTGTACTGTTTTGTCTTGCGTTTCAAGAAAAAGATATTTACAAAACAACAATTTAAGTTTTTTTACAATTCTAGCAGACATTATACCTAAAACAACTTACGTTAAATTATAAGTTAGGTAAAATAATATAAAAAACTTTTGGCCAGTTTTAAAAACCCCCTTCTTGAAATCAGCAGTGTATTTGTGCTTCAAATCAAGCAGGCCTTGGTGAGCAGAAGAGACTTCTTTTAAATCATTAGAAAATATTATAGATCCTAGTCTGAACATTGTGTGTAAATGTTACAATAAATGTTTTGATAGAGCTGTTTTAACTATTATTTTCGTTTTTTTAATTTTATTTTACAAAGCAAAAGTAAAATTACATTAATAACATTTATTAATGTTGACGGAGTTCTTGCTTTTCGCACCGTTTATTTTTGGCAGCAACCCAGAGGAAGACGAAAAAGTGATTCTCATGTACGAATTTGGGAAGACTTTTGTTTGCATGTATCGGGTCATTTGTCCACATGCTTGTAAAAATTCATAAAAATGTTATGAGCAGACTACGGAGTAAACACAGTTTCAGCACAGATTTACAACTCATATGTTCCCCCATATAACTTTGAGATGGCCCTACTGGCCTGAGCTCGTGCAGTGCTTGTTTGAACACATTCAATTCCTGCTTGTATTTAGAAACATAACATTCTGCAGTGTATTTCGATTGGGGGGGGGTTAAGGGCATTTCAAACGATTTTAATCATTATAGCAGTAACCATATGGCTGTGAATCTTGTGGGGTATACAGGCAATTGATTCACGCGGTTGCATAGGTTTTTCGATTCGATTCAAGAACATATTTTTGCAAATTCATGAACTATTCCATTAGATTCGATTCTGCATTTTTAAGTGCATTCACAGGATTATTTAAGTGCTTCCCCTAAATTCTTTAAATGCTTAGTCAGGGGGAAAATTACACAGCAGCCTTTATGGTTAGAGAACGTCTCGGTGTACGTAATTGTGGACCCTCGTTCCCTGAAGGAGGGAACGGAGACGTCACGTCGGTGACCGACGAATTGGGAATCTTGCCAGAGAGACCAGTCTACTTTGAGTGTAACTAAATGAGCCAATGCACAATGCATGCGATTATTGCATCCAGCTGCTGCGGATCACAGCGTGAGTATAAGCAGGCAGCAGATGCAGCAAATATTTAGGTTTTCGCTGAGGAGCGGGGTAGACTGGGTTACGCGGGGCGCTCCAGGCGGTCACGATTTGGTCCAGGACTGTTGCGACGGGACGTGAAATCTCCGGGTTCCCTCCTTCATGGAACGGAGGGTTACATAGTACTCTGAGCACTAGAGACAGGTCTCAAGAGGGTATAGAGTGGGGCCGTGGAGGATTTAGCCTTCTCTCCCCCTTAAGGAACCTGACGACCAGGGCATGCTTCCCCAGCGACCTCCCTTCTCAAGGTCTTGGTTGCACAGCGATTGCATCGACCATAACTTTAAGGGTGCATGGAGACAGCGGCTGTCGCGCCAACCCTTGTTGCAAAAATGACAGCACAACTCCTGAGTCGGGCATATTCGGTGTCTGCCTCGGCGAGGCAAGAACACCACTCAACTACAGGTTCCACGGCAGAAGGCGTAGGCCGTGTCGCCGTAGATGCAGGTGCTGGCTCGCTGAGAGTGATGGTTTTGACTAATACCTGCTGAGTTATCACTCAGAACCGTCCGCTTGTCCGGTCCAGTACGCAGACATGAAGTTTCCGCAAGGGGGGTCTGGACGCGGGGTAGTCCAAAGTTGCCCGCGTCTCGTGAGGTCAGGTATGGAAATCCGTTCCGCCTCAGAGAAGTCGTCCAATGAGGATCTGCTGCGAGAGCATGTAGTTCCGGACCAGGCCTTGTAGGCCATATTGCCCACGCAAGAGGACCTGCTCCCTTCCCCCTGACCTATGGGCACACAATTGGCATAAGGCTCACTGGGGAAACGCATCTTGCGAAGGCCCCGCTGACCAGCTGTGGGTGCATTCATCCTGAGCCGGTGTTCCCTTGGCACGGGGAGGGAGAAGAAAAACTGGCAGTGAGAGGTTTCTGGAGAAGCAAAACAGGTCTACCTGAGCGGCTCCGAAAACGTCCCCAAACCAGCTGAACCGTCTGGGGATGCAGTCGCTATTCTCCCAGGAGCGCAGCTCGGGACAACTCGTCGGCTGCCCAGTTGAGCAGCCCAGAAATGTGAACAGCACGAAGCAACCTCAGATGATTCCGACTCCAGAGGAGGAGGTGGCGGGAGAGTTGCGACATGCGACTGGGATTGGCAACCGACCTTGTCGTTTGTGTCGCAACGTTCGCTTGACTATTACAGCTTCCTCCCAAAGCCCCTTTGAGGACGGCTTAGGGCGAAGGGTGCACTGCCAGCAACTTGAGGCAGCCAGTGTAGTTGGGGCCCCATCCAAACCCCTGACACTGCAAGCTCGTTGTATGTGGCCCCCCAGCCGTGGTTGAGGCATCCGTGCAAACCTCAGCATGCCTGGAGATCTGCTCCAGGGGCACTCCTACCCGGAGGAACGCAAGGTCTGACCACAGGGGGGGGGTGGAAGGTTTGGCGTCAGGGCCGTATTGTAACTTGGAACGGCCCGGAAAGTGCCCTCTTTCCACGCCCACGCGGGACTCGTCCAGTGGAGGAGCCCAGTGCTCACTGCAGCGGTTCTCATTTAGCAGCGCCCACTTTCCAAAGTGTCTGTTCGAACTAGTCAAGCAACTCCAAACCGAGAAAAAGACATCTGAGTCGGGGGATGAGTTTGCATCATTTCCCCATTTGCCCCGAAGGGGGCCGCAACAGGCTGAGTTATGAAGCACCAAGATCCGCTGTGGATCGCACAACTGAGGCCTGAGAGACTTGCTGGCAGTCGTCTGCGTGTAGTGGAATGTGAATGCTCTGTTCCCTCCGGGGAACAAGGGGGACCGTCCGCTACTGTACTGAACATACGGTGCAACAGGGACAGCCCGGAGTGCAGGACCTCGTATGATATTCTTCGTCCTGCGAACGCGATACCACAGCACTGGTCCTGTTGTGCGGCAGTGTCGACACATAGAAAGTACGCGTGCCTTCAGTCAACGAGCATGCAACCCAAGTCTCGGGGACGGAGGCACCCAAGGAGGCGTTCTTTATGCGTCGACGTCTTGAAATCTTTACACGCGTGGAAATGGTGCCCTTTTCCGACAGGGACGCAGGCCAGATGGTCGGTAACCCACCAGACCTTCTTGGGTACATTAATAGTAGGGGGGGGGGGGGAGCATAAACCCCGATGCGCATATATCTGCCTGGATGACGGGCTCTATCATCGCTTCCTCCCCAGTAAGGAAAGACGTGCGCCTCCGGCCCTCAGACATGACCATTTGCCGGCGCGCCTTCACATGTGTGAAGGCGGAGCCACTGAGGAAAGCAGGCTTGGGGTGGCGCCGTGTGCGAATGAAATCTCGATAGTGAGCCTCTCCTTACTGTTCGAAGGTAGCCATCAAGACGGCCTTGGAGCTCAGGGAGCAAGGGCTCCCATACACCGTCACAATGTGGCATCAACTGGAACTAACAGATGCTTACGCGCATTGGGGAGCGCTGATAACGCAGGGAACCCACCCTGCGTCTCTTATGCCTGGTCCTAGCTTTGTCTGATTGTGGTACACTGAGCCTGTCGTTTGAGCAGAGGTGTGTAGGGTAGTGCCTTGTTTTGTCTTCCCGCTCGACCCCACTGCTGCTCATAAGGGGCGAGAGAGGAGAGGTGAGGTGGTTATCGCACTGGATCGTCCAAACCTCCGTACCGAGGGGAAGTTCTGTGACCCAGAGATAGAAGGAATTTGCTCTTTTGTCGAGTATTTGTGTACCACCGACCGAGAGGTCAGTGGCGTAAAAGATGAAAAGATACTCCGCCCGGCCCTCCTCCAGGTGAGGGAGTGGTGTGCTTACCATCTCCAGAAGAGCACGTCCCTCCACCGGTTTCCGCCGAAATAAAGCACGGCTATGGCCAGGTTGAGTGTACCTGACAGACCGCTCCAGACCCGGAGGAAGTCGACTGGTTCAGCCCCTTCCGTTGAGCGGGGGGGTTTAGGACACAACCGGGTGGCATCTCGGCAAACCGACCACAGTGGTCCACCGGGGGACCCTTGTAACCCCATAGCTCGCCCACCATCGAGGGTGGTGTGATGGAGGATGAGCGACCCAGCAGATGATTGGTTTCCGGCAGTAAAACGGTGCCTCGCACGACCTGTTGAGCCCTCATTCACCTCCGGAAGAAAGGGCACCGAGGTGGGGGCGTGAGAACCTCAGGCGCGGGACCACGGCCCGAGAACCAAGTCTGTGCAGGGGCTTGGAATCTCGGGAGACAACTTGGAAATGTGCCATGAGAAGGTCGGACCCTACCCCTACGGTGTGGCTGCCCGGTGAAAGCCTAGCCTATCATTTCCGTGGTCTGTTCCAGCATCGCCGTCAATCCTGCAAAACCGGGGGGCTTCCTTGCAACCGCTGACTGCCCAGGATTTTCGTCGAAACGGGTCTGACGGGGTAATTGGTTCTGGCCCCGAGTATGAAATCCTTCGCACCTCTGCGTATCTGGGCACCGGACATCTCTATGTCGGGGTGTAGCCTCAGAATAAACCGTTGTACCCGCCGGGAGGGGTCCAGCCTCTCTTTTTGAGAGGACTGCCCGCGTTGTGTGTCAAAGTGGCCGTGGCTTGCGTGTGGGGCAGGATACCCCGGAGTGTAATTCCTGCCCGTCCGGGTATAATACACCAGGTCCGGGCAAACCCTCCACTTCCAGAAAAAAAGTTCTCGCCGGTGCATGGGGAGGGGCCCGCTGGCGCCAGCGGGTAAGCGTGGGGCCGAAGAATCGGGTACTCCAATCTAGGCAAGTGTCACTGCGACTCAAAGGCCAACGGGCGGGGGCCCCTGGCATTTAACGGAGTGCTGGTCGCAGAAGTCCTATATTTTTCGAATCCGGGGGGGACCCAAGGCATGTGTATCATGGTATGTCTCCACTGAAAGCCACCTCGGATACGTGCGTCTGGGGTCTGCGGGCCCAGACGCGAGTAAGGCAGGGGCTGATCGTGAGCCATGCAGGCAGCTGGGAGCGCCAGTTAACGACTCACCCCGAAACCACACTGATGGTACGGACAGTCTTTAAAAGACACTTGCTTATTAAAAATAGCCGTTCCACCTGGAACTCTTTTAGATGAAATTGCTGTCTGTGTTATTGGGCTGAAGGGAGGGAGCGCACAGGGATAATGGGGGCCCGGGTGCTGCAACACACAGAAACGGAAAAAGTACAAAGCTCGACACAGGGAAACCAACCGCGCCCCTGACCAGCTGAACGACCGTAAACCACCATCCACGAGATCTCAGACGAAGCATAGCGTGCTTTGACTGTATTTTTTACTTTTACTCTACTTAAAGGTCAAGAGCATAACGGAGGGATATAGAAAAAACCGACCCCTCGGGGGCAGAGATCGGAATAGGCTCCTAAGCAAAGCTGAATAGTCGCTCAGGATCTGCTGGCCTACTCAGACTCACCTGTTAGTCAGCCAGAGGCAGCTGAAAATAGCAAAATAATCCTCAGGCTCCATATGTGCAAATTGTCGCGTTTAGTTTACATCTCAATTTGAATTTGGTCTCATCTAAAGAAGCGGATCCCGCAATTTCGTGCGGTCATCCGACGTGTACGTCGGAGCGGACCGACTGAAAGGAACCATAGGTTTGCAGAAAAAAAAAAAAACTTTTGTGCCATTGTAGATGCTAGTTTACGATGCTTATGGGCAGGACAATGGCATATGTAGAAATTTATGTAAGCAAGATTTTAAAAAATAGCTTTAAAAGTATTATGTATAGGCTAACATTGTCACACCAGGGGCGTAGCCATCATTTCAGAAGTTACAGAGCAGTCAAATACAATAATTTTGTCTTTTATTATGATAATTAATTACTTTTTTTTTAAGAAAAGTAATTATTTTCTTATCTCTTACTTTGAATTTGCTATAAGAAATCAAATACACTGCTGGACAATAATCAATCATTTGTAATCTATATTTTTTCCTAATATATTCCTAATATATTTCAAACAATTATTTCAATTTTCTGCACAAAATAAGGTAGAAAATATACTTTATAGTTTCTGTCCTGTAAAAACATCATGTAACGAATCATCTCATGGGAAATATGAATAATTAACCATATCTAGTTATAATTAACTATTCATATTTAGATCCGCTGTAGATATTTAACTGACCACTCAGGGTCATTGCTATTCAGGCCGATCTAGAGCCTGAGGGATACGTCAGATTCTTAGTTCAACCACACCTTTGTAAAAAGGTGTAACTGATACTTAATGTATCAATTAATAAGACTAAGTTTGATACTTGCGAGTCTCGGCTGTCTGAAAGAGATTCCTGATGCAATCTTAAGGCCCGAGATCTTGCTGAAATTAGTTGATGAAAAGAACCAGTTTTAGTCAGAGAATTTTTGGTGAATGGAAAAGTCAAGGCCGGAAAAGGCCTGGCACAATGCTTTGTTATCCTGAAGCGTTTTCTCACATCTTTATCTTAGCATCTGACCGAACCACCGAATGGGGGGGTCACATGAAGTGTGGCCTTTAAGGTCGGAGAAGATCCCCCGCCTTTCAAGATGGGCTTGTCCAATGAGCAAAATGGAGTTTCCGAGCGGGAGGTGGCAATTGCTGGAGGGTTTACGACCCTTTGTTCTCTATGCATGGTAATTTGCAAATGGATTTGAATCGAAATTACTAAAAGTTCTCATGACCCTAATATATATTGCCTATGTACAAACATATAATATACACTCTCGTTTAGACCATCAGAAGACAAATTCATAGATACTAAACACGGTATATGTAAGGTTATCTGACTGAGTTGTTTTATCGAAGCATCGATAAATAGTCTATAATACAACATATTTAATACAACACGAGCATAAATACACCAATGGCCCTGAAGATAATGTGTGTTCATTCAAAGAAAGTTTTCCTATTAATTAATTAGTATAAAGTCCAATTTCTCTGTGCTTTGGCCTCTTTCTTCTGTGAATCACTTAGGTCCTCAGCTCACATTCCACAAGTTGTCAATTTATCGGTTGTCCATGTTACCTGATAACCAGGGGCCTGTTCGTGTGGTGTTACAGGTAGTTTTTAATCTAGACTAACAAAAATATGATTTGTGTGTTTGGGTGGTCCCGACTCTACAATGTAAATTAGCACCGCATCATTCATAATTTTTTTATTTATGTGTTTATGGTCTACATTGCAGTTCATTCTTCTGCTTTTTATTCAGCTTAGCTGCAGATTTAGCCTGGCACGTCTTAAGTTCTTTGAGCACAAGATCACTTCTCTTACAGTGCGAAAACTTCATCTCATTTTCATAAAATAAAATGCAATAGCTATTTAACTTTTCCTCTCCATCGGCAAATGATGATCCTGAAAGAAAACGCACCCGATGTCTGTTTGCTATAGCAACAAACACTACTTTCATGCATCTGATTATCAGATAAACCTCGCGCGCTCTTATGTTCAAGTTGTTTGTTCATGCTGTGCGTATTTAGTAGGGATGCACCGATAGCACTTTTTCCAGTACTTGCCCGATACTGATACTTTTATTTTTGGTACTTGCTGATACCGAGTACCGATATTTTTATTGCATTTGTAAATTTTTTAAATATTGGGTACAGAAACCAAAAGAGTATGTATAATGTTAGTTGGTTAACTTCATATGTTAAATAGATGCAGTCAAACCAAAATTTATTGAGACACCTTTAACATTTCTCACATTATATTCGCTATAGTTTAGAAAATGGTAATAAAATATGACAAGAACTCAGAGTTAAACTGTGTCAGAACAAATTCATCTAGATAATGTTAGATAATTTTGATAGAAAGGTATAATAGATTACAATCAACCAAAAAATATTCAGACAGCTGTTAGTATGACACTATTTACACAACTATCAATACTTAGTCGGGCAGCCATTAGCCTTAATGACAGCCTGTAGTCTCCTGGGCATGCTGTCACCCAGCTTCATGCAAACCTGAACTTCAATTTTTTTTCCAGACTCGGTCTGAATAATTTTTGGTCCCAAATTTGTATGAGTTTTACTGGTAGTCCACTGTATGAAGAATTTTTGGGTATGATTTGTCACAGTTTACTTTATTTTGCTATCCTCACTTACATAAATGAACTATAGTGTCCTGCACCCACTAGTAAAAAAAAAAAAATGTATCTGGACTCCTGAATAATTTTTGGTTTCACTGTATATCCTTCTTGTTATTTTCACACTTAATTATGCCCATTTAAAATGTATTTTACAAGTTTTTTTTACTTTCACTGTTAATTTTTTTGCTCTATGGTACATCATGTTTAATTTAATAGCATTAGAGCAGCGTATTAGTACTGTAATCACGCGCTTTGCTGTAATAATGCAGGGAACCACTCGTTATAAATCTCCTAACTGTGATATTTTCAGAAATAGAAGTCGCGTTTTTTTTTTTCAAATCTGAAACGTGCTGCGATTTTATATTCCAAAACCACTCATATAATACAGAAACGCTCATGAAGCAAGCAAAACACGCACAACGCGTGCACGTATTTGTACTGATGCAGAATGAGAGGACAGTAGTACAGCCTAGTGCATTTCACACAGGCTGTTAGTTTCACTTTCGTCAGAAAGTCGTGTATGCCTAAGGTTGAAAATAAATGATGTTTATAGTGAATGCCCCTATAAATGGTCTTATTTTTACGATTTAGTTTTAATCCAAATGATGCGTGTGCTAAGTGAGTGAACATCAAAGATCACACAACAGAACTGCGCGCTCTCTCTCTCTCTCTTCCCATCTCTCATCGCCCTAGAGAACCGTTAAGTACCTTGTGCATTGTTTTACTTACTTGCATTTGACATATGCGACCGAACTACAAACTTTCCAGTGATGTCTGTTAGAAAGATATATTCACTCGACAAGCTCGGCACCATTATCCTTGCATACATACTTCGTAGTAGACATCCTTAACTCCTTTCTGCTGTCTGTTGCTCTGTTGTTGGTGTTTCGCTCCTTTATCTGAATATGGCACTTATCACATGCTTTGTGGTATCGACGTTTGGTATCGGGGCATTTTAACGAGTTTCAAGTAGGAGTAGCCCGAGCCCGTATTGGTCCCGATAACCGTACATCCGATACCGATATCGGTATCGGTGCATCCCTAGTTTATTTATCAGTTTCCTTCATACATTCGGTTCAACGCATTGTTAAAACACATTTATCATTCAATGGAACTATGCATATGCTTTAGACACTTACATTTTTTCTCTGTCCCTTGCAATAAATGCGCTGCCTTCGACTGCTCAGGTAATGTCGTTGGTATGACCGAGAGCCATTGAAAAACTACTTCACTTTAGAATTACTGGCCACAAGTACTGAGGAGAGATCACACATCAGCTGCTCAAAAGTGAGACGAACGGAGCGCGAGCGCAATCTTGACAGTCACAGGCGGTAAATATGGAGAGCGTGAAGGAGATATGCGAGGGCACGAACACTGTTCAAGGGCTCCATTAATTCGTGCTTGTAGTAATTTAATGTGCATATATTTTGAAAGCATTGAATCGCTATAGAAATCGCGATTCATTTGATTCTTAGAGTTTTAAATCTATTATTTTCCGACATCCACAATTCATGATTGAAAATACTTTAAAAAATATTTATTCAGTACTGTGAAGAATCTCGGTCTAATTGTATAGTATTATTAATAACGTTTATATTATTCATTTAGATTAATATAGTTCTTTCAATGTGCGCAGGTCCCGCGTGCGCTGCGAATCCCCCCAGCGGCACGAGCCCCAGTGCGTCTGGCACTAACTACCTGCACTGTCTGTACGCCACTGATATGCATCGTCAGGGTTTGTAATCGATGCATCGAGAAAACGAGTGAATCGTTACACCCCTAGTAACCAGCAACAACCACCCCTCCTCTTCTCATCGAAGACATGCGATGCAGTACTAAACAGTCTCTCGCTGTCGGTGCTTGTAATGATTTTTTGCGTCTTTCTCGGACAGCTTTAAATGTTTCCACACTGCCATCATGCTTGCTGCATTAGCGCGTGCCTCTATTTGATCATGTCACGTCATTGTTTTGTAAAATTTATTCAGTCTTTTCGCTTATTCTGAATAATTTCGGTTGCCAAACATTCGGTGCATCCCTAATTTTAAACAGAAAGTCGAGCATGACAGTAAAATGTAAACAAGTCAACAGAGCCAATTGACCTGATAAAGACTGTAAATATATTTACAGTGTGTGTCTGATAAATTAACTTTGGTCACTCTGGTGACATTGTTCAATTGAACTAAACAACTTCTAGTATGAAAGCATTTATAGTTGTATATGTTTTAGATACTGATAGCAAATTCAAACAGCACTATACTACAATGTCAAAATTTTATCATGCAACCATATTTTTTAAAGAATACATTTTGCAACATGAATTTTATTTGTTATCATCATCCTATACTGAGCTGGGGTGTGTGTGTATCCATTTCATTCTACTGAGGAGAGGAAGAGTGATTGAGAGATTGCGTATGAAATGAGGGCCATCCCATCATACCTTTCCACTGATCTGTTTGCAAAAACATAATGCCGTTTCAGGATGACGGAAAAAAGCATTTTCCAGAAAGCGCTCATGGATCTTTTAATATCACATCTTCATCTCACCACCCACGTTCCTCTGCTCACCTATTCACCCAATCAATCCATCCCTCTCCATGGCTGCCAATGAAAACGGCTGCAAGCAAAGAGATGATGACAAGTGCCTGCCCGACATGGCTATAACCGTTATCGAGCAATCACTCCAGAATTAGAGCAGACATCATGACAGATGCCAAACCCACCACATATGAAGCCTGTCTATACGTATCTATCACAGAGAATGAGAGAAAAACAAAAAGAGAGAGACAGAGAGTGAGGTGGGATAAATGAGGGATGCTTGTTTTTCAGGCAGACAGGCAGAAAATGTTTAGCAAAAGTCATTCAATTAGCAAACAGAATTTTGGCAACTAGGAGTTAATAAGCAAAAATGCAGATGCTAAAAGTAAACAGCACAGGATCCAAATCACAGACCACAATCCAAAACAGATTGTGTGAATTAAAATTATGCAACAAGCCACGAGAGGCTATGCGTTACTTTAATTTGTCACCTTTGTTCTCTTAATCATGGGAAATTAACATGGCCTTACAGCAAAATGTAGCCTGATCTCGCTTTTTATAGGTGGAATAACAAAACATCCTACATAGGTAACTAATTGACATTATATAAAATGTTACAGTATACACAGTACTACAGAAGTAAAAATATTTACAAATCAAGGGCTCGGCATTAAGCCTTGACATGTGCTTGTCCTTCGGACAAGTAAATCAGTCATTCATTTGTCCGAGTAAAAAAGTTACTTGTCTGGGGTAAAAAAAGCTTATTTTTTTTATGTTTGGTGAAAATGTATCCATTCTGAAGCTATAGTCTCATCAGTGCTCTATCATGTCTTACTTTAATCAGCATATTTGTGATATTTGCCTTAAATTGATTTCTAGGACACTTTTTAACTTTATAATGGGCAATATTTTCCTAACCTTACTAAATGTATGTGTCATCACTGACGTCAAATTCTTAAATTTTATCAATACATTCAGTTAGAATAATTAGACTCTGTATGGTTGTTATCATTCAAATGAAATTAAGTCTCTGTCTTAATGAGTGAGTCACTGATTCAACCAATTCATTCAAAAAGCAAATTCCATGCTTCACTCCTATCTAAGTCAATATCACCTTTATGTTAGAAGACCTTTTTATATACATTCCAATTGTGTCAACGGCAATCTGAACAGCATTATATTAGGAAAATATGTGTCAATCTGCAAAAGGGTACATAGTGAAACGTGCTGACAGTCAGTTCTTCATTGAAAGCATTTCATTCGACTCTCTGCGAGTCAGTCAGTGATGTCATCATCTAGCTCAGTTCTGTTTAAATAGTATCTGTGCAATCATCACGATATCGCCTGAAATTAATAAATCAAAGTGAAAAAACTGTTTCCCTTATGAATGGCCACTGAATTTCCTTGACTCACCTGATCGTTCAAAAATTGGCGGATCATCATGTCAGTAATGAACCACCCGCTGTGTGTTGCTCATAGATCAGGATTTCTGCTGTGGCTTTGCTTAGAACTAGTTCTTTGCAAAGTCATAATGTGTCTAAAATGTAAGTCAGTTAATATAAACTACTTGTTTGATGAACTACTGATGTATAAAATCAATGTCACATTCAGGGCCGTTGCTGGCCAAATGGGTGCCCTAAGCAAAATAGTATTGTTGTGCCCCCTCCCAAGAGATATTATGGAAGTAAAAAAAACACAACAACACCTATAAGGGGATCCAAAACACCGGGAAAAGCAAAGAAAAAGTAAAGTAACGAATGGGAATGAATGGGATGGTTACAATGCAGGGCGGAGGATGGGAATGGCGCAACAGGCAGAAATCACACAAACAGAAAGAAAGCCAGGGGACTGGGGGAGACAACCAAGAGGAGGTGGGGGGAAAAAAAAGGAGGGGAAAAGGGCCACAGGGTTGTGGGAAGAAGGATAGAGGGCTAGCAATTCTAGCGGGCAAAAAGGTGGGCCAAACATTAAAATTAAGGTGCATATTTGGAATTAAACTTGGGTTCATATGCACAACAAGGATGTGCATTCATCCTGTAAGTGTAACAACAGTAGTTATCAGGCCTTTGGTGCCCTTTGCAGGGATTTGTAATAATGTAAATTGTTTATTTTGTATTACATTATATATTTTAACAGTGTTATCATGAAACCATACGATTACTATTATTACCAATCTTTGCCTCAGTGTTTGTATATATGCATTTTATGCATTTTAAAGGTGTTTGTTCACTTAGCTGGTCTGTTTTTTAATTACACAAAATATATCGGAAATACTTTCGTAAATTATTATTGTGAGCTATTTGAAGTATCAAAACCAAGGTTAATTTTGGTGGTTCACGACTATTGCTATACAAAAACCAGTTTTTTTTTAAAAGTTGAAAATATGCAGTAAAATTATGGTTTATTTTCGTAAGGGAACATGGAAACTCTGAGTGAATATTAAGGCAGATGCGGCGGTGATATTATTACCGACATTAAAACACATTATTAACGTCAACATCCCAAAAAGTTTCACAGGATTATGAACGTAACTACCTGAAAGGTATGCACGGGCTTCATCTTGGACTTTTTCTTTTCTCTTATCTCAGAGCTGAGACTACTGATGTCTTTCCCCCGGGCATGTTGTCCATCGTTAGATAAGTTGCTGTCAGCCGCAAATTTTTATTTTTTATTTTTTAATTGCTTATGTACAGATCAGACCAAACATCGGCATGGCGCATCGCGCGGATGCGGGAATAGCACATCACGTGTGCTTCGCCTGTCTACTGCTTTCCGTTATTAAGTAAAATTAACAAAGTTTTTTTTTTGAGCAACTGGGATGGTGCCCCCCCCTGTAGTTTGATGCCCTCGCAAAACCCCGCGTACATCTGCGTAATATGAGGGCGGTACACATTTGCAATCGTGCTGGTGCATGGTTGTGTGATGTTGCTTACCTATCATATGTTATAGAATATTTATCTTTTTTTTCTACCGCAGTATGTTTGTTACTTTGTGTGTGCTGATGTGTCTATTCGTTTTGATTTCTCCGTGAGTCAGACAGGCTGCACGAGCCTCAACTGAAGCAACCGTGAGTTGCTCCAAACATGATTCATCCAAGCAGTATTTAGATATTAAGACTTATCTATTTCATAAACGGAAGAAAACCCACAGAAATTACAGACAGATGTTCAGGAGTTGTATCCCCACCCTCTAAGCCCAAATAGGTGTGTTTACAGGCATATCTTCTCAATTCAACCCTTTCGTTCAACATGAAATTACGGTCTTGCTTCATTTGTATCATGGTCACAGGGCTTCTTGTGTCTCAGGAGGAAAAACAAGCACAAATTCAAACTGCTTTCTCCCCCCACCCATTTTAAAAAGCGAGCAATCATCTTCTCCTCCTGCAGTAATGTATCTCGTCCTTGTGTATTTCAGTGGTGATATGACATTGTGCTGGCCTGCCTTTGATAAGCCCACAAGATGGAATCAAAGCAAGAAACCTTCTGCTCAGAGTCCACCGATGAATATTAGACAGAAAATGAGATGTGATAGTGGAAGTAAGCAAAAGAGTGAAACCTTGAAAGAGAAGGGGAGAGACAGAAAGAGAGAGAGAGAAGGAGAGACAAATATAGGTGCTGAATGAAGATGGAAGGGCAGAAAGAGGGATGGAGAGGAAAGGGGAGAGAAACAATAAGATGAAGCGACTGTGACAGATGAGAGGTGCAGCAACAAAGAGCTGGTGTTTGAGCAAGCAGCTGATCAGTTAGCAACAAGCCACACAGACTGTGTCTTACATCTCACTGCCACGTCTCAGCCTGCAGATCTGGAGAAAACATTGAAATATAGCCTCAGAGCCCAGAGAAATGTCAGAAAAATAAGACTCAGTAGTTTGATACGGTTACCGCAGCAGTGATCTGGCCATATGCAGTCAGAGCTAGACGCAGGTAAGCGAATGCATATGTAACGGCTGGAACTGTGGGATGCTGCCATACTTTAGAATCAAAGCTGTTCAAAAGTTCAAGGCCACATCAATGGTGTTCAGCTCTGAAGATAAAAACCCAGCCAACAGTGAGCAGATCCGGATCAGAATTTGGCAACAGACAAAGTAAGCAAACTGCCTGGTGCAAACCAGTCAACCAAATACACAATCACTAAAGAAACTGTGAAGGATATTGAATACAAATGCTGATCGGTGATAATGGTTATTTCCAATGTGTCCATTCACATTTTGATGACTTATTTTCCTCTGAAATTGTTGGTAAGTGTTAGCACCCATGTTTGTGTGCTTTTTATTTAAAGAACTGAATCATACTTGATTTAGGGTAAGACGTGGTAAGATGCTCCCTGAGGTGCCTTAAATTTTTCTCTTGATCAAAGATATACCAAACCTCATTTCAACACATTCAGTGGCACTCTTTTTAACTGTTATTTCAGTAACGGGGACCAATTTACATACTGGCTGTTTATTAGTACTTATAAAGCACATATTCTGCAATCTGCATGACCATATTCTACACCCCTATAATCCTACCCAATACCTTAACAACTACATTACTAACTATTAATAAGCAGCAATTTAGGAGTTCGCTAAGGCAAAAGTCGTAGTTAATAGTTTGTTAATGGTGAGAACTGGACCTTAAAATAAAGTGTGACCAACCTTTTATATTTGCAATGCTCAACATTGTAATGATGTCAGGCAAAACTCTCAGAGTTTAAACAACTGATTAAATTGTGTGTCTCAGAAAATTCTGTGACATTACATTATTTTAAGATTTTTGCATCTACTTTTTAAATGAGGGATTTGTGCAGCAAAAATTTGACTGTATTTTGAATAGAAAAATACAATTAGACAATTCATATTGTTTTAATATATGGCCAATTAAATATGTAAAAATGCATGTGTATGTGTATAAATCATATAATAATTTACCTTTCAGAGTAGTTGTTAAAGAGTAGTTTAATATTTTAAATTAATGACACTTTCACAAAGGGTAGCATCAGGGTAAAATGGCCTCTTTGAATAAATGCCTAGTTCTTTCATGAAACTCTAGATGGCGCAGGCTGACGGGTTGTAAATGTAACTGATGATATTCAGAGAGTAAAACGACTTGGCACAAGCTGATTGGTCCATGCTGCATATGCAGCCAATGAGCTTGCTGCTTTACATTTAAATGGCTGGTTAGCATCCACTAGATTTTCCTGCAGCGCACTTTCAGAGTTCCTCTGAAACCCACCACTTCCCCAGCTCCACCTGAATAGATCTCGAAGATATTTTATATGCTATTTGTGCAGCAGCAGTATGTCTTAAATACTCACAGCCCCGAATCACCTTATGCATTGCCAGCAGCAGCAATAATCTACAACTACAGCAATAACCAACTGCAGCAGCAATTCAGCAGCAGCGTAGAAGATCTATTCCGCTAAGACCAAATACATTGTCATATCCATTAACATGCTAAAATCTTCAGAGAGTTTGCATATAGATTTTACATTCTGCGCTATGATGTAAATGAGCAAACGTTTCTATTTAATCCCCTTAATGCCTCATCTTTCTGCACATGCTAAACCTATATCTGTTACAATTCGAGACATAATGAATCAACCTTGAACTAAACTGACCTAACATTGTCATGACTCATTTTATTAGACCTGAAGGGTAGAGTGACTATCAGTACATATACATTTGTAACAGAGTTTGGCTTCAATATACAATATTTTAATAAGCATGTACAAAAATACTGCAAATAAAGATAAAGAAAATTTTCAGCAAGAAGATGTAACTGTTGAAAATTCAAGAGGACCAGCGACATAAACTTTTCATTTACAGAAGAAAGAAAGAAAAAGAAAGAAAGAAAGAAAGAAAGAAAGCCTCAGTGAACATTAGCTTTTGAACAGCTGATCAGTGCAGATGGGTGTGTTGTACATACATATGAACTGTCGACTCTTATTTCCAGCGTACACTAATGGTTGTCAGGATCTGTTTATTAACAACCAAATGCCCATGCAGAAAATCTTTGAAATCTATTTCACGCATCGTCCAACCGGATTATTTATTAGCTTTTCCACTTTCTTATCATCAGTCGTGATCAATACCTGATTGGTCTAGCAGGGAGGTGAGGTAAGGATGCATTACCTGATTGGCCTAAAAATTGCCTAGCAACCTCTGAAATAGAACAAAATCATTCTCGCTCACTCTTAATGACTCTAGAGCTGACGGCTGTATTCAGATCCTCGGATTTGTGTGTTCATTGTCATGTGATTTTGTCTCAGATAAAGGTGCATTTCACACATCTCCAGTTGTTACCAACCGAATTCAGCAGTCTATCAAGCAAATACACACAAATACGAGCATGCACCCACCCACCTACCAGCAGACACACTGATACACACAATGATCCCACTTCACATCAGACTTTTTATGTTCAAACTCTAGATGACATTTAAACAGAGAAACTGTAAAAACACAGATAAGACTGACACATTGGAAAGAGCTTGAACATTTTCACTCACTCTTTCTGTTATACGCATGCATGCACGCACGCACGCACGCACGCACACACACACGTCACACACACACACATTGATTAATAGGTTGTGACTTCTGTAATACTGTGTATATAGGCATGTCAAATGAGAGGAGATGGTGATGCTATCTTTCACACTGATTTAAGCAGCTGGCACCCCGGAGAGATTTTCCCCCTCCTTTTTTTTCCAGAATGAATGAAATACTACTCCATCCAGATTCAAACAATTTACAATTGTGCATTTCATTTATATTTTAATACCAAAAGCATATATTTAGGCACTGAGGTATTCACTGGACCTCTAAAAGCAGCCAAACTAAATCATGAAACACAAAATATTTTTTTATTAAATTATTTATTTTTCAAGTTCTCTAAATTCAGCACTTCACAGTTAACATACAATAATTGTTTTGAAATTTTTAATTAAAATGAGCAGTAAAACCTGTATAATTTGCATAATATTCTAATTCACTAGTACCTCTTAGTCACCCTGCAGTGCAGATGCTACAATTACCAATCTGTAGATGATTAAAAACATTTAATCTGTTATCTGTATACCATATGTATACCATTGTGTAATGGGGTCCAAAACTCTGAGATGGGAGTTTGTCTTTTCAGTATGTGGGCTAAATGCAAACTCCAGGAATGGAAAATGTGGCTAAATAGTTTAAGGCATATTTATTCATTTAGTTAAAGTTGTTTTCCAAAATAATATCACATATGCCAGAGCCTTATCTGTACCAAACCTACAGCGCCCATTGAAGTTCCACTAAAAACACGCAGAAAATCTGGGATTTTCCATAGAAAATTTTGGGATTAGGAAAAATTTCTAAAAATGTTACTACATAATAAAAAGGGATTATGCATTGTTTCTGTTGATGATTTAAGATCCAAAGTTTTTACACATACTTGTAGAGTTCACGTCAGCTCAAGCGCTGCTGTCATTAAAGTAAATGGGGAACAAACCAAATACTAAGACATTCTCAATAATAATTTAAAGTAATTAATTAATAATATAACCAGCCCTTGTAACAACTGCACTGGATCCAAGCAAATTCACAATACAAAAATAATGTTTTGTAAATAATATCAATTTTGAAATTAAATCAAAATCAGCTCTATTGTGAAAAACCCTCACTTTCATCAGTGTAAATATCACTGAGAAACAATCAAAGCAGATTCATTTATTTTGATGGCTTCTCTGTCCCAAAGCCAAATGTATACACATCCAGGAAGTGAGATCTGGCAAACTGGTAGCCAGCTGCAGCTTTTTTCCTCCGGGAGCCCTGAGACACAGCGGGAGGATGTCCATTTTAGCTCAAACTAAAGCAGTAGGAGGTATGGGGTGTGAATATGCTTTCACATGCTCAGATCCTGAGCTCTGTCTGGACAGATAAGCAGCTTTACTGGCACTGAATCACAGTAATAAACAGTGTAGGAAACTTTTTATTCAATAAATATTGATGCTGCAAACATGGTATTTAAATAATTCATTTGATTTAACTGATGCCAGCTGGGAATAGATGGGGCAATATAATTACACATCTATCTGTGTGGTCTTGACCCACGGTCCTTAAAGGTATAGTTCACCCAGAAATTAAAATTCTATCATTATTTATTCATCTTCATGTTGTTCCAAACCTGTATGACTTTTTTTCTTCTGTAGAACACAAAATAAGATATTTTGGTCACACTTTATTTTAAGGTGCAATTTTCACTATTAACAAACCATTAACTATGACCTTTTCTTCAAAAAACTCCTAATTTGCTGCTTATTAATAGTTAGTAAGGTAGTTGTTAAATTTAAGTATTGTGTAGGATTAGGGATGTAGAATATGGTCATGCAGAATATGTGCTTTATAAGTACTAATAAACAGCCAATGTGTTAATACTAGGCATGCTGATAAGCTAATTAACTAGTTGTGGTGAGAATTGGTCCTTATACTAAAGTGTTATCGATATTTCATAAAGAAAGTGTTCCCCCTCTCCCCATTTAAAGAAAGTCAAAGGGGTTAAGTAATGGTGTAAATTATGATAAAATGTTCATTTTTGGGTGAACTATCCTTTTAACTAGTAAACGCCCATAAGTCATAACAGTTTGTCTGCTGCCAAACATAAAATTGTGCATCCAAATGTGCCAAAAGATTCATAATAATATAATATTTTATCCGATGGAAGAATAAAATCTACAAAACAAACAAACATGTACAACACTAACTACCAACAAAGACTACCTGCCATAGGCATCAGTGACTTGGTGCCAACTCGCCACGCTACCAAAAGCTTCATTACCTTCCCCTGCAGCTGGTTCATCCTCACACTGCTTCAAACGCATGGTCTATGGCCCTCTGGCCAGAGAGAGAGAGAATGAGAGAGAAAGTGGTGAGGCAAACAGACTACACGGCAAGGTCACCTCATTACAACCCATTTGTTCCAGCTGTCATTAAAAATCACACACAGCGTCACTCAGAGCAGCAACGAGAGAGGACGGAAAAAAGAGAGAGCGGTGTAGTTTTAAAATGACACCTATCAGATATACTGCATAACACCCACCACCCACACACACACACACACACACACACATATATAACCAGCAAAATCATTAATCAACTGACCCCTCATGACTTGTGCTCACACCAATCGCCACCTCAGCCTCCATAACACACACCTCTCTCCATTTTGGCTTTCTTCTCTCCTGTCTCCTCTCAGCTGCTACTCCTTAATAATGAGCAACTGTAATATTGGGAGAAGAAATTTTAATAATATGTTATCATATAAGGCACAGTGATAAGTCTAGCTAGAGGCGGCTTTGGAGAGCTCTGCATGGTTAGTCATTAGTTGGACTGAAGTTTGAAAATGGCCGCCCCAGAGCTTAATTTCCCCTTTTGTTTCTCAGGAGAGATAAAAGCTCAGTGGCAACCCACAGCATTGCAGAGCAGATGTGATCGTTTTATTAATAAAGAAAGTCCTGGTTAAAACAAAGAACTTCTAATGCTGAGCTCTCTATGCTTTTTAATATGCTGAGAAAGGAAAGGAAGACAACTGAGTTTGGAAACCCCGGCTGTGCTTGGGAAGTACTGTTGAAATAGCACTCACTCTACTTTCCAAAAACTCAATTTTATAAGCACCGACATCACTAAAACAGGATCCAACAAATGCGGTTATTTATGAAAGCAAAATGTTATGATTTAATTTGGATCTTTTAATTATTAACCTGGTAATTTTAAGAATTATTTCAATGTTTTGATAAAAGAGACATTCAAACAAACTGTACATCAGTTAGCACGTAGGAGGAAACAGTTAAATTAGCATTTTTAAATAAATACTTTAATTCACGAATTTAGGAGTTTATATGAATGTATGTCTGAGGGGAACTTACTGTCTTTAGAAAAGTTTAGATGGTATTTTTTATTTTTATCTTGCCTCTGTATAATGCATATTAAAGTTCATAAGTGCAGCGCTGTTTTGTTTACAGCGGAAACCAAGGAAACACTTTAAGCTCTACCTGCTGGCAGAGAGTGAATCTGCGTCTCATTCAGCTCATCTGCTGTTTCTGTTTCATGCAGATATTTTTTATGTATAGTTTCACAAAACTGAAGTCAAACCATTCTGGTTTTGCTTCAAATTTCGAAATTATACAATGTAATTTAGATTCAAAATTGCTCATGTTGCATGTATGCACCATCTTTGTTTGGATCATGATTCTAATTTTAAATGGAAAGAGCACAGACAAAGCCTTAGTTTGTTTATATGAAGAGATTTATTTTATTTGTGTTATTTATTTTATTTGGGGCTTGTTTTAAAATTTCAATTTAGTTTTGTTATTTACATTTACATTATATTAAAATTTTGTTATTTAGCAGACACTTTTATCCAAAGCAACTTGCAAATGAGGACAATAGAAGCAATCAAAACCAACAAAAGAGCAATAATATACAAATTTCAATTTCACAAAGAAACGTGCAGCATTTTGTCCAAGCAATAATAAAAGGACAGCCGATGAAGGGATGGTTGAGTGTAGGGATTGGGTCTTAAATCTCATTTTGTAAAAAATAAAAAATTGTGAATCGAATTGAATCGTGAAATCAAAATTGTGAATTGAATCGTGAGCTGAGTGAATCGTTACATCACTATTTTTGAAACAAAATATTTCTACTTTAAATTCATCAAAAAATTAATTAAAAAAATGTACAACGTTTTCCACAAATATATTAAGCAGCACAACTGTTTTCATCATTATTAAGAAATGAGAAATGAGATAAGAAATGTAAAAAAAATGTTTCTTTAAGTCACCAAATCTGTATATTAGAATAATTTCTGAAGGATTACTGGAGCCTGGCTGCCGAAAATTTTAGCTTTGCTTGCTCCAGGAATACTTACATATTTACACTTATTAAGTTGCCCCATTATGGATTTTGAAAATTATTAGCAGATTGCCCCCCCCTCACTTGTTGGGCCTTTTCGGTTGGGCTGAATGAAATGCAAATTCATTCTTTGCCACTAGTTGCCGCTTTTGGAGCAGTAAAAATAGCTGTTTCCCCGATAACTCTGTACACAAAGCAGCACTGTGCTCACAAACGCTGCTTTATCAGGCATTACAGGCATAATGAAATGAAAATGAGACCAATCCGACCAGTCACCGCAGATTAGCATCACGCAAAGAAGGGGTTTGGAAAAAATGAGGAAGGTGGAGGCGAAAAGGGCAGTGTTAACGAATCTTGGGAGTCATGAGCAAGTAAGGTAAAAATAAATGCATATTATAGACAATGAAAGTGTTTTTTGACCTTGCATGCATGTCAACCTGTTGTTGGGGACTTCCAAAACCAAAATATGAACCTTTCATTACCCATAATAGGGACACTTTAAAACAAAAAACTATTTTAAATTGTAATAATATTTCACAGTATTACTGTTTTTGCTACAAATATAATAAATGCAGCCTATGCTGCCTATAGTGACTTCTTTCAAAAACATTCTTACCACTCAGTTCACACTCTTTCTCCATCAATCGAATTCTTACTACATCCACACTTCTTCATCCTTGGAAGTACTGCACGGGTCTATCAGGTAGAACTCAGGTTAAATATCTATCTTTTCATCACAAGTTTCAAACTAACGTCATTGGTTCAATGTCTAACTGGGCTGCAGAAACAAACCGATTGCAATTAGGCTTAGTACTTCTCATGGCACAGAAATTAGTTCCTCTTTAGATACAACGACTATACAATCATTTCTTGAGCCTCTGAATACATTTGACAGCATAGTTTGTTAAAACTCCCTATGTAAAAGTTGCACAACAACATAACACAGATTGCATACAGTACATATATGGTTTAAAAGACTCGTCACCTTTCACAGTCTGTGCATCAAGTGCCGAGAAGTTAGTTTAATGGTTAAAAGTGTCAAGAACAATTCAGGTTAAAAACATATATTTTTTATGTCTGATGAGGAGAGGATGATTCACATCGTCAAGATGCAAAAACTGGGGTTAAAAAGTCATTTTATAGAGGTTGTGAGTGGCTGAGAGTTTATGATTCATGATTTACAATAAGTGAATGCACTTAAAGCTTAAGTACAGTATAAGCACATGCTTAAAACAGATGTAAAAGACAGTGAGAATCTATGCTTTTAAGGGCATGATAAATGACAGTCTCAGAAACATTCAAAACAAAAAAGCAAAATATGTATTACACAACAAATATTTCTAATGAGAGCCTGAAAAGGTGAGGGGCTTGATCGCTACTGATCAGTTTGAATATGTTCAGACATGGCTATATGACTGAGTGGAAAACCTCTGTTGTGTTGTGTCAGTTAAGTTTTACTTTATGCAGATTTTAATATGTTTGGTTGGGCTGCAGAAAAGAATTTCTTTCTTACTCAGTATTTTTTCCTCTTTTCCAGTACAAATATCTTAACATCATTAAATCGAGAAACATTTACTTAAGATGCAAAATGACTAAGTCTTGTTTCCTGACAAGAGTGTCAAAATTAAATGTGTTTAAGCTTAAAACAAGAAAAATATCTGCCAATGGTCTGGAATGGGGTAACAAGAAAATAGATAGATAACTGTATATAGATATATATAATATATATATATAGAGTATACTGTAGTATTATAATATACAGTAATTAACACTTGTTTTTTTTCAATTTAAATGAACTTTTACATGTAAACTCACTTAATTTGACAAATCTTTCAGAAAACAAGACATGAAATTTTATCTTGATTTAAGAATGTTTAGATATTGTTACTGGAAATTGTAGTGTTTATCCATTAAACATTTTACACATTTATGTCAATAATGAAATAGTCTTAGTTTGAACATAGAAACAGAAAAAAAAATCACCAAATGATTCTTTATAATTCATAATAGTGTGAATGAATCTTATTTTATTACAAATCTAAATGAGATCAGATATTTAAAGAAAAGCTACCACTTTTACTTGGGAATGGTCTAAACATAAACCAAGCTTTATTCAACAAGTTTCCATGATTGCCTATTAGAAAAAACCTTGAAGAAAAATACAACATTCATGGCACAAAAACTTTCCAGTACATCAATGTTATTAAAACTTATTATAACTTACTAAAATGAAGAAATAATGATTGAGCATAAATAAATAGCACTTACTTATGATTATTTGGCTAATTTTTCTACTGCTAATAACAATAAAGCTTTCTTTCAGTGCATGTTGCGGTAGTGACATTGGCAAGTGTCTCATGGAATGTGTAATGAATGTGGCTAGTGTTCTGTCTGGCTGAGGCCTGCCGGGGTTGGCAGGACGGAACAGCCAACATCAGGCCCTGCAATACTGCCAGAGAGTAGAGAGACCACATGGAGTAACTGCAGGAGCTTACACAGTCTGGCAAGTCGAAATACACTCAGGCAAATACAAACACACACAATGGGAAACAACGGTAAACACACAAACAGCCAGCTGCAAACAGCAGCCTCATCTATAAATCCATGTACCGGCATCTATGGCACATCTACACCACACACACCCCTCTCCCCTCCAAAATAGGAAAAAAGGTTATAGCTACCCTCAGAGCCCATTAATTTTCAATAAATTGAAGAAAATGTGCAGAATAGGCTCCAAAAATTCCAGAAAGTCTTATGGTTTGGAATGACATGAGGGTGAGTAAATGATGACAGAATTTTTGGGAAGAACTATCCCTTTTAAAAGACTGTTCTTCAGTTATTGAGAGCATTGAAACAAGGAGATATGTTCTTTAGCAACGAGGCATAAAAACAATGGAGGAATTAAGCATTGAGAACTGTAGAATTTCATGGAAATTATTTCATGTTTCGAGGCAAATAAATATTCACTTTTTTAACTTTTTAAAATCAGCACGAACTCAACGAATTACCGTCTTTTTAAAATCAATGACACTGTCTTTCAAACCAAACTTTACAAATGGAAAAGACCATGTTTAAATACATTTAAGTATGTCAGCAACTCTGCGATACTACAGAACCCTATTTACATACTTTCAGCTAAGCTGAACTTGACATTTATCAGTATAGAATGAGATAAATGCATACTAAGCTTTGCATCCGGTAAACAGATTTACACTTGAAAAAAATGGGAAAGTGTATGCAGTATGAGAAAATATGCAAGATGTTCATTATACAAGGGTGATATTTAGGAGGCTTTTTGACAGCGGAGGACAGACTGACGACATCAGAGGAGTTCTGTGAGCCATCCATCAAATCAAGAGACAGAAACAGAAAAAGATGGACAGAGAGAAAGATGGAGGCCAAAAATAGTGAGACAGCCAGGGGAAAGAAGGGACAGAGAGGTGCATACATGCAGAGAAAGACAGCAAAGTGTTTCTAAGCATAAGCAATGGTAAAAGAGAACTGCAATGAGCGTAAAACGTTTAAGAATCATTTAAGAGGAAAATACATGTGGTCAAATTCATAGAGCGAGAGAAAGACTCATCTCGGGACAAGAGACAGCGTATATAAGTACCTGAGTGTGTGTGTGTGTGTGTGTGTGTGTACGTGAGAAATCGGTGTGGAAAAGGTAATTCTTCGGCTGTTTACACCTCCAGGTGATAATGTGACACCTCCTCGGCCGAAGCGATGGATGGAAAGAGCGTCAGAGAGAGGGAGAAAGAGAGAGAGGGATGTGTCCCCGGTGTGTTGACAGGAATAGAGAGGTGTTGTGTGAAGTAGAAAAATATCCAGAGGGCCACTCTCTCCACAGCACCCTTCAGGCAGGTAATTACTGTGGCGCTGGTGTAAGGTCAAGAATACGAACGCCACCATCAGTGTTGTGACAGAATTTACACCTTTTCATTAACTCTTGTCTGACTGTATAGCAAATAGCGCTTCGCCTTTAACCAGGCTGGATAATTGAGGTTGAATTGCTTTAATAATCTGTTTTTGAGCCTTTATGCACACTCGTCCAGGAGAGTTTAAGTACATCTTCCAGAGTAACTATAAACATAGTTGTGATCTTTAGAAAAACTAATCTTAATTTATAAAGTAATACTCTGAGTTTAATACAAGTTAAGCTCCATTGACAGCATTTATAATGTTGATTACCACAAAAAAAAACTGACTCGTTGCTATTTTTTCTTTAAAAAAAATTGGTTATTGCTCTTATTTCCTTGAGTCCACACTTTAGTGATGTAATGCCACTTTGACTTTAGAAGTCTACCGTAGAGTACATTTCAGTGTGCACTCAACAGAAGTGCACATCTAGGGTGTTTAACGGTCTCAAACGGGGGCTCATGAGGACCCTTCTGAAGCCTTACATGACACATGTGACACCCTACGCTCTTGTGGACATAAAAGACACGCGCATGCAGTGGCCATTGTAAGTTTGCATGACCACAGTGCATGCCGTTTGGGACAAGGCCAACGGAATTGGCTGGTGCCATTTTTGGAGGAATTCAAAGCAGAAATGTGAAGTTTATGAAGAACTTTCATCAATTCTTTTACCACAACTTGTGTATTGTTTGAGCTGTAAAGTTTTTGTAATTTTTTACAGTCATCTTTAGGCTGTGACACAAACAGACATCACAGAACAAGTGTAAAAGAAAGCCAACTATGTTTTTGCCTCACGCTTTGTGTTTCTGGGCTAAAAAGTTGTGCTTGAACACACCATGAAGATTTCAGCCAATGACCGACTAAACATGTTTTACGATTGCAGATTACAGGTGGCAATAGTCTATGTACATTATTCAAGGGGAAACCAACACTTGGATAAACAAATCATAAACAAAGCAACACTTGCATACCATTTTGAATATGAATCATGTTGATCAGTGGTTTTGACTTTTCATTTCAGACAACCATGTCGTTATGAAATTATTTGTGTATTGGATACTCAGGTAAAATGATGTGAAATTAAATTAGCTTTCTGTGTGTCTTCATTGTCTGCTCGCTTTCATCCATTTCTTTGCTTTTCTTCTCATACACTGATTCACTAAACTGAACAGCCAATCAGAGTGGTTTATCTCACCCAGTGGCTGATGGCGATGCGACATTGACCAAAAAGCTGCCAATGGAGTCTACTGCATGTGGGGCAGAATACATCACAAAAACTGATGTCCAAACGATGCCCCAATGTTCGCCGACTGCCTTCCATAGGCTTGGTGTCACAGCCTGTAAAATTGGATATACCATTACATACAGTAGATAAGTTTAGCAAGTGTTTTGTCACAGTAAAACACATTTTTATTTTGTGGCTATACTTTGAAAACCACAGAGTATTTTAATGTTCACAGTGTGGGCCCATTAATGTCAACTGCTCCACTGTAACCCACATTTTTTATTATTTATTTTTTATTTTTTTGAGGAAAAGAGGGACACAAGTGGAAATTAATTTTCACAGTAATCAACATAATGCCACAAATGGTGTCGACTGAATTTATCTTGTACTGAACCTGGAATATTTCTCAGCGTGCCTCTTCGAGAGTAACTACAAAGAATTTTGTGATTATTAGAAAAAGCTAATTTGAAAATTTGAGGGGAAATTTGTGCCTCTTTCCACAATATGGAGGTGACAGATGCGGCACCACATGACACGTCTCACTCAGAGCAGGTTTATAATAACATACTCTCGATGCATTCCCCATGGCCAAGAGCCCCCACGCAAACCTTGAAGAGCAGTGAATATATGAATTCTGCTCCGCTCGGCCTACGCTACTCAATCAGAAGCGGATATTGGAGTTAAATTGAAAGAGTCTGTCCTCTTGGAGCTAAGGCTCAGATATGGCAGACTTATCACCATGAGAGCAGCTGGATTGGGAAGTAGGGGATGGCTTACTTCGGAAGCACAGTGGTACCCTGGTGCACGCTGGGTAGTGACCCATGGCAGTGAGCCTGTATCGATTTAAAGAGCGAGATAGAGAGGCCAACCAAGAGGAGCGATATTCCTCTTAGGAGTGATACATAATTCATTCCAGGCTTTATCTTCTTTTCTCACTTTTCTTTCTGTGTCTATTTCTTCTTCTTCCTCTTTCAGTTTTTCTTTTATTGAAGGGTGCACACCAGGGTACTTTCAATTTTAGTGAGGGATTAGGGGTTGGCATTTTGGATGCATCCCAATACCCAAAACTTTGATCTTCATCAGGATATAAATGACGACTGACATTGAATGTGAGGGGCAGGGTTAAAGAGGAACCTCTATATTACCAAGTGCTTTTAAATCAAGCTACCCTGTTACCTTAAAGGCAGAGACTGGGACGATGTTGCTGAGAGTAAGTGGAAGTGCAATCTGTGAAATAGCAGCCATCACCAAAGTGGCCCATGAGTGAGATATAAAAGGGGATTTTTCTCTTTGGATATGATACAAATATTTTTGCACTGGCCTTCTAAAAAGTAGCATACATCAGGATAATAAAAAAGAGGAAAGAAAACAAAGGCTGTGGAGGAAAGAGGAAAGGGTGAAGATAAGCATAAGGGGATGAGATGCTTTAATAAACAAGACAGAGCCACAGTCCACCACTACACCTCCATGACTGGAACAAAAGAGCTTCACCTGTCAGTCAAAGAGCAAACGTGCGTTAACTATAAGAGATGAGCATCATTGGGCTGAAACTGACACAGCCTCAGAGCAATTCATTCCAGGTCGAAATTTTTAAAGCTAGTTCAATGAAATATCAAAGCCTTCATATCAAAGCTGAACTGACTAAATGTTTATAAGTTCTAACAGTATTTTAGACAATTTTAAATATCACCCTTAATCAGATATTAACTAATAAAATAGCAGTAAAATGAATGTGTCTTTGAAAGTACTGCCAGTTTAAAATACTACAATTGATATTACATATTAGGCGAGAAAATACAGCAAGTACACTGTTAGACTTTGCTGTAATTTTACAGTAACTTACCGCAAAAAAGCCCAGTAAACTACCATATATGTGTTTTACGGTTAACTACTGTAATATGCACTGCATTATGAGTATTTTTATGCCATTTACAGTAATTTACTGTATATGGGAATCTGCGGTACTTTACTGTTTGCTCAAAAGCAGTAGTGCTACTGTAAATTGTTCTGCTGACATGAATCTGCATTCTCAATTTAATGTCTGGGTAAGCACAAGTGTGGTGAAATAAATGTATTTTTAAAATGATTAAAAAAGAAAATATATAAACTTTGCTTCCACGCCACAAAATTAAAATTTTATTAGTGCGCAAAGCCCGCGCAACAACCTGGCAGAGGTTTTATAAACTGAGGCTTGTGTCCGGTGCGCGCATAATGGACTTCCCCTCTGAGTGAATCGCCAGACGTCAACTGCGAGTTTTTCTGTGGTAAGTAGCCTACTTTTCACTTACTTTTAAAACGTAAACCATTACCAATATCAATTACATTTTAAAAATACGAAGCAAGTAAATATAAAATCCAATTATAGGCTATTACTAGGACAGTCTGAGGGAAATGTTCGTTTTCCTCAAAAACTGCCGCTTTCATGAAACTCATTAAATTGTCCTGCAATTGACTGACTGCCTTTTCCAGTACAGATGTCTAGTATTTACACGAACAATGATTTTTCGACTTTTTTACTGCTGGTTATGGTATATTTTACTATATTTACTATATATTTTACGTCAGTTAAATCAATACCGTTAAATGTGTGACGTCATTTGAAATAGCACGAGCGCTCTCTCTCTCTCTCTCTCTCTCGCGTGCTCGCTCTCTCTCTCTCTCTCTCTCTCTCGTAAATAAAACATTTACGCCAGTGCATATACCAGAGAAAAAAAATATATATTCAAGTAAAATTATAATCAATTAATTCAAGAATGAAAATGCATTTTTTATTATGGCTTCTTGTTTGTTAATAGAAGCAAGGTTTCATCAAAGTCAGTATTCTCTTAAGTTTCATATGAATTATTTTTTACATTTTATTGTATATATTCTCTTCTCTCTTTTTTCAGGGTTGATTGTAATCTGATTTTGTAAGTGATCAATCTAGCAGTCATTCTAGCTCTATGATTTATCATGTTCATAACATAGTGATTAGTTATGGGGCCATAAGCCATAATTCATTCTGGCACTTTCACACACTTACATTCTCCATTCACATGCATACATTTCTACTCTCACACATACATTCTCCTTTCACATACACATATTTTTGCTTTCACACACTTACATTCTCCTTTCACATGCTGTACATATATTTTTGCTTTCACACACTTTTTTCACATACATATATTTTTGCTTTCACGCACTTACATTCTCCTTTCACATATATATATTTTTGCTTTCACACACTTGCATTCTCCATTCGCATGCATACATTTGTACTCTCACACACACCTACATTTTCCTTTCACATACACATATTTTTGCTTTCACACACATACATTCTCCTTACACATGCATACATTTCTACTCTCACACACACATACATTCTCCTTTCCATACTGTCATATATACAGGTGCATCTCAATAAATTAGAATGTCGTGGAAAAGTTCATTTATTTCAGTAATTCAACTCAAATTGTGAAACTCGTGTATTAAATAAATTCAATGCACCCAGACTGAATTAGTTTAAGTCTTTGGTTCTTTTAATTGTGATGATTTTGTCTCACATTTAACAAAAACCCACCAATTCACTATCTCAACAAATTAGAATATGGTGACATGCCAATCAGCTAATCAACTCAAAACACCTGCAAAAGGTTTCCTGAGCCTTCAAAATGGTCTCTCAGTTTGGTTCACTATGCTACACAATCATGGGGAAGACTGCTGATCTGACAGTTGTCCAGAAGACACTCATTGACACCCTTCACAAGGAGGGTAAGACACAAACATTCATTGCCAAAGAAGCTGGCTGTTCACAGAGTGCTGTATCCAAGCATATTCATAGAAAGTTTGAGTGGAAGGAAAAAGTGTGGTAGAAAAAGATGCACAACCAACCGAGAGAACCGCAGCCTTATAAGGATTGTCAAGCAAAATCGATTCAAGAATTTGAGTGAACTTCACAAGGAATGGACTGAGGCTGGGGTCAAGGCATCAAGAGCCACCACACACAGACGTGTCAAGGAATTTGGCTACAGTTGTCGTATTCCTCTTGTTAAGCCACTCCTGAACCAGAGACAATGTCAGAAGCATCTTAACTGGGCTAAGGAGAATAAGAACTGAACTGTTGCTCAGTGGTCCAAAGTCTTCTTTTCAGATGAGAGCAAGTTTTGTATTTCATTTTGAAACCAAGGTCTTAGAGTCTGGAGGATGGGTGGAGAAGGTCATAGCCCAAGTTGTTTGAAGTCCAGTTTTAAGTTTCCACAGTCTGTGATGATTTGGGGTGCAATGTCATCTGCTGGTGTTGGTCCATTGTGTTTTTTGAAAACCAACGTCACTGCACCCAGTTTACCAAGAAATTTTGGAGCACTTCATGCTTCCTTCTGCTGACCAGCTTTTGAAGATTCTGATTTCATTTTCCAGCAGGATTTGGCACCTGCCCACACTGCCAAAGCACCAAAAGCTGGTTCAATAACCACGGTGTTACTGTGCTTGATTGGCCTGCAAAATCGCCTGACCTGAACCCCATAGAGAATCTATAGAGTATTGTCAAGAGGAAAATGAGAAATGAGACCAAAAAATGCAGATGAGCTGAATGCTACTGTCAAAGAAACCTGGGCTTCCGTACCACTTGAGCAGTGCCACAAACTGATCACCTCCATGCCACGCTGAATTGAGGCAGTAATTAAAGCAAAAAGAGTCCCTACCAAGTATTGAGTACATGTACAGTAAATGAACATACTTTCCAGAAGGCCAACAACTCACTCAAAAATGTTTTTTTTTGGTCTTATTAAGTATTCTAATTTGTTGAGATAGGGATTTGGTGGGTTTTGTTAAATGTGAGCCCAAATCATCACAATTAAAAGAACCAAAGACTTAAACTACTTCAGTCTGTGTAAATTGAATTTATTTAATACACGAGTTTCACAATTTGAATTGAATTACTGAAATAAACTTTTTCACGACATTCTAATTTATTGAGATGCACCTGTATAGAATGTATGTATGTCTGTAGAAAATAACGTATAGTGTATGTAAGAGAAGAATGTATGTAGTGTGCGAGAGAGTTTTGTGAAAACGAAGACGTAGAATGGAAACGGAATGCAGGTCAGGCGCGATCAGGGTCACCTGGACAGGTCCTGATCAGCATGGCTGAGGTGGTCGCAGAAGTATTTCAGCAAGTTATGTGGGTTTAAAAAATAAATAGATAAATATTATCATCGTGAAAAGGTTACATGGCTTTGTCCCTTGAGGGAGTTGTGATGAGACTCAGCCTCAGTCATGTTGCCACTATTATTATAAGGGTCTATGGATTTTTTTCCCACTTAATTTAGTAAGTGAATAAAGTGGGAGATTGCAAGTTAGGGACAGCGATATCTTTATATTATTTCCATAACTCAAGATTTGGACTCATTGTGGTTTATTTATTTGTAGATTGTTTTGTTTGTTTTTCAATATCTGGCAACGCCGGCATTTAAACTGACAATAATCAAAAACGACCAGGTTAAAAACAACGTGGGCAGGTTATTCCTGACAGGATGCAATTTGGTAACACAAACGTAATGATCATCATGATATATTATCTGTAAGACAGATGCACTGAAGATGGACACAAAGAGGAGAGAATAGTCGCGGAAGCAGAGAAAATACCAGACAGACAGACAGCATAGGCGCTGGAAGTGTTTTTTCTGTGGGCAACTTTAACTGTTTAACTGTTGGGAATAAAAAAAAAATCGTGTCTATTTACACTAACTGCAAATAGCCCGTCTTGTTGGCAGAGGCTTACATTAATTCCACCCACCAAAGTGTGATTGGGCAAAATCATTACAAAAGACGGTTATAAATCATCAGATTCACTGGCGCAGATGGTAAAGTTTGTATTTTGTCCCAATAGTGGCATCCATTTAATAATTTGAATAAAAATTAAAATTTACACTCAATAAGTTATTGCATACTGTTTTATAATGTATTACAATGCTGAGGTGCAGATAATTGCCACTATTTGCAATAAGGAATTAGCAGAATACCCTGCTATTTTAACATAGTGGCTATAAATATAATCTATAGCTATTTGCAATAGAATAGAATATATCACAAAGAAATACTGCTATTTTCACTAAGTGTAAATAGCCTCTACCTCATCACCTCTCGAAGGATCACCTCTTTTTGTTTTGTGCAGTTGCTTCATGTTGCATATATTTTAGTTAGTTTGTTTGTTTAAGGTTAGTTTGCAAAATAAACATTTAATAAATGTAAATAAATAAATAAAAGTAATAAAAATGAAATAAATTGGCAACGAGTGTGGGAATCGGCTCTTTTTTATTGTAAAAAATAAAAAAATTAAAAAATCGGCAACGAAAAATCCTGATCAGTGCATCCTTAACTGGAATAGAGTTAGACCTACCTGAAAGACCTGAAAAAGCACGGTTCATTTCAGTTTTATCTTTGAACTATTGTACCTATTTGTGCAAAAATGGTTATCATTTATTACAATACAATGTTACAGTCAACAATGAAAACAATAAGTCTTATTTATTGATTTATTGATTGATTGATTGTGGCAAGGCCTGAGAAAATTTTTGCCATTGTAAGAAACGAAGTAAAAAATTTAAACCACTGGCCAAACCGCCAGTAGAAAATTTCCTTTGCGTTGAGACCTGTCAATACGATCAAAATCAGTATCATAACACTTGTACACAAATCTGTAGAACATGTAGGTTACATAATGATATTTTAAAATATGTACTTGAAAAGAAAACAGGATGACTTTGAATAGCATCATTGTAAAATTGTGAGGAAGAGCTGAGCAAGTCTTGCACGTGTATTTCCTGGTCTGAGAGTGACTTCCTGCTTAAACAGGAAGTAATGGATAATACCACAAAAGGAGAATGCATGTGTGTAAAAGGAGAATGTACGTGTGTGAAAGCAGAAATATATATGTATGTGTAAGGAGAATGTATGAGTGTGTGAGAGAGAGTAGAAATGCATGTATGTGAATGGAGAATGTAAGTGTGTGAGAGTAGAAATGTATGTATGTGTAAGGAGAATGTATGTGTGTGAGAGTAGAAATGTATGCATGTGAAAGGAGAATGTATGTGTGTGAGAGTAGAAATGTATGTATGTGAAAGGAGAATGTAAGTGTGTGAAAGCAAAAATGTATGTATGTGAAAGGATAATGTAAGTGTGTGAGAGTGCCAGAATTAATTATGGCTTGTACGGCCCCTCATAATTAGTCAATAATTACTGACGAAAAATAATGATTCTTCGTTTTCGCTCTTTTGCTTGTTTCAACAGGAGCTAACTACACCCAAAGGCTATTTTAGGAGCCACAACACTGAGCATCTTTGGCTTTGTAAGTATGTTTTAACTATCAGCTGCAGTATGTGACATTAGTTTAATTGCAGCTATTACAGTAATGTCTGAGCTGTTTTGATATAATTCTATATAATATATCTCTTATATCAAGCGCCCACACCGAGATATGCCAATGTCTCTCTGATAGTTTCCTCTTTCTCCCTTTTCTTGTGTACAGGAGCCAACCTACAACGCCAAAGACTTCTTTAAGGGCTGCCTATCACAACGCACACCTTTGGCTTTGTAGTGTTTTTTAAATTTTTTATATATATATATGTCATCAATGTTGGGCTGGGATTGATACCGGTTCAGTAATTCCTTGATTCACAAGCTCTTAATTCCGTTTCTGATCTTGATTCAATTCAGTTGATTCACAATTCTTCTTATTCCTCTTATTCTGATTCCATATGATTCCAGTTTCCATACGATTTAATTGGATTAAAATATTTCTGAGAATTTGATGGCAGCCATTTATGTACCTTGATTTAGTATTAATTTTGGTTATAATCCTGTTTTCTTCAAGAGTACTTCTAGATTGACTCAAAAGCCTGTTTTGCTCTAATATTTACAAACAATACAAATGTTACAGTAGCTGATACACACTGATATTCCTTGGATCAAGAGCTGTCACAACTAAAAATATACTTTAACACTGCCAAAAAAAAAAAAGTTTAAGTTTGAAGGACCATAAAGTTAGTTTACCTTTATCATGATTGTATATTCAGGCAATTAATGGAGTTCCCTGGCAAGGATGTGCAAAAAAGCAATAGTGTTTACACAGTACTATACTGGGAATAACTGCTGTTGCAAAAGTTGTTACCTTGTCTGTCCATGAACAAATTTAGATGAGATAAACTCATGACCATTTCTCACACATTTCCCCTCTGTTTTGTTTCAGATCAGCTGTTGGTGGTTATGGAGGCCATGCAGCCAAGACCAACTGTGATGCTTGTTGCCATATTTCTTTTTGTTGCAATATTGTCATGATCTCTGCTTTGATTTGTTGTTATGAATTCAGTTCTCTATTTTTTTTTGTAATGTTCCAGAATAAAGCACAATAAATAAGTAAGTAATGGATGTATTTAATAGCGACAGTGAATAAAAAATATACTGTTGTACATTACTAAATTACATTATTTGGAATTTATTCGATTCAATGGCATTCATGTAAAATATTCAAAAGGTTTTATAAAATAAATTACAGTAAAATAACTGTAATATTATTATACTGTAAAACAAATTTACAGTAAGGATATAAAGGATATAGTACTGTACAATTATTTTCCGTAAGGTTGCCACCTGTAATTAATTGCGGTAAGGCATCATAAACTGTAAATACAATGAGATTGTGGTAAGGGCATTATACTGTAAAATGAACTTGCGATAAGCTACTGTAAAGGGGTAGTTACAGTAACTTACTGGCAATAGTGCTGCCAGTAATTTACCGCAAAAATACAATAAAAAGTCTAACAGTGTAGCTTGGAGCAGAGACACCAACCACAGTTCAAATTTTTAAGTGAAAGCAGTAATTTTTGGGTTAAGAAATACATGCTCTCATCATTTCTGTTTTAAAAACATCCAAGTCAAATAAGCAAAAAGGAAGTCAGACTTTCAGATGCAATGCCACTAACCGCAAGACAAAAGCTCAATAAGCCTTGTGACAATAAGCCTGATGGGTTGTTTTACAGACAAAAAATGTATAGTGGGAAATAAGGCTTAAAAAACTGATAGAAGATGCAATGACAGCTGAGTTAATGAGAAACCAAAGGATAAACAGAATCTGATCAAATAGCTTTTCACAGCAACACAATGGATGTGAAATCTGTATGAAAACAGACAATGTCATTGAAATAAAGGAATTTTTCTCAGTCGAAAATCATTTCAGTTGTCATTCTGTCAACTGCATTGAAAATTAAACTAGCAAGTTTTTCCTCACAGTTTGTGTGTTTTTTTCTGTCTCTGTGGTAGCAGATATGGTCATAAGTTAACTTGTTTCTAATGAAAATACTGGGAGGGGGAAAAAATCAAACAAAGAGACATATTCATGAATTTCCTTTAGTGCAGCTGCATAATGAAATAAGCAGAGACTGGTTGAAGCTTTGTGCTAATCCAACTCCCAACAAGTCCATTAGAAGAGGAAATATATTAATTATACTCAAAAGAGGAACTACAAAAGCAAAATGGGGGCTTTGAACACAGAGGGCCCTAAATGTCACCCGCTTGCTTTGAAGTGAAGGGTGCCTGTCTTTGTTTTTCCACCCTCTCTCTCTCTATATGTGTGTGTGTGCACAAAACACAAGTGAGTGAGACAGACCACTACTGCTTTCAAGAGGGCATCTTGGACACACACTTTTCCATTATACAGAAAGAAAAAATATGCGTGCCTACACCACACCCCACACACACACACACACACACACACACACACACACACACACACACACACACACACACACACACAACCCCACTCTTGAATAGACAGGGGAGCTGGACCATGAATACAGTGCAGTATTATTTTTATGCATGTAGTCCTATAAACCTCTCAAGTATAGCATATTTAGCGCAGAAAAACAAATGGTTGCCTAAATCTATAAATTCTGTAAGCAGACATTTAAAAGAATATACTGCAAACTGTATATGGCACATCACTTGAATTATGTTTGTTATGAAAAAGCAGATGGTCTTAATCTATAAAATAAAAAAAATGGTGTGGACCTGATTTGTGCAAACAGGTCATAGAAATGTTTCCTGAGCATTAGATATGTCCAATTAAAATCTTAATCTTTCTCAAGAGCCTAATAATATGCAGCGTAACAATGCAATGTTAAATCAGAGGTACACAACTGATAAAGACAAATCAGCAAAGCCAAACCACCCTGAAATCACAGGAACCCTGTAGCAGCAGAGCCTGTGACTTCCTGAGTTTGTCCAGCGGGAAAGCCAAATAAGGTTCTGTGTAATTACAATCAGCATTCACCTTGAAGTAGACCAATCAATTCTCTCTACCACTTGTTTCCATCAAGAGCCTGCTATCTGAGGGCATCCAGGAGATGCAAAGAAGGCGAGAAAGAAGAAGACCAGAATGGCAGAGGCCAGTGATAGACGAGGAGAGAGGAGAAAGGTGGAGGAGAGATGTGTTATTTAGTGTGGAGAGCTGCAGTGTGAGGAAGACTAGTACATTCTGCGAGCATGTTGAAGCCCCCTGTGGCTGTAATCGATCAGATCACCCTCCTCCTGAGAGACTACCTGAAAGAAACCAGCTGACTATGTTTTTTAGAGTGAAGAGTGGAATCAAGTCTTTGAAATGGGGCAAAGCTTTGTAGGCAAAAAACCTTTCAGGCAATGATTTAGCCAGTGTTGGACAGTGGCTAACATTTTAAGGTGTAGCTACGTTACATGCAATTACTGTAGTAATACAAATAAATTATGGATAATTACAAGCAACTAAACCTAAACCAAACCCTAATCCTAACCTTCACACTATAGTAATGTAGAGAACAACATCACCTTAAAACAGATTAACCATAATATTTGGCACAGATTTGAGAAATACAGAAATGCAAAGAAAATACATATTAGGCAAAATAAGGACTCAGGCATGACTTAAACAGTACAAGTTTTAAAATGAAACAAAGAACAGGCATGTATTAATCTACAGCAGGGGTTGATAACCTTTCTGACATTGAGTGCCATTTTTATTCATTTCATTCATTCACACTGTGGTGTCTGTGGTGCTGGATGCTGGACTCAGTTTCCCACCATAGCATGAATGAATAATTTTTTATGTGTCATGTGGTGATAATTTACTGTGAAAATCTTCCCTTAATGATGTGAGTGTCACCATCATTACGTTTTGTGCATGGATTTTAAAAAATGTATGCCAGGTTGAATATGTTTATCCGCTGTGTGATAATACAGAAGGATTACGGCAAGGGATCATTTGTAATGCAAATGTGGGGGAATTCAATATTTATATATATATAAAAAAAATACATTGAATATTATCAATCTTCCTCATTCTTATCGTTTGTGTGGTGGCTCGAGTAGCACTGGTTGCAGAAGCTGATTTATAGAAAAAGATAATGAATATCAATTTGACAAGGACCTGTTCAACGTGACTGAATTTTTGAGTGACTGAATAATTAATGACAGATACTTCCTTAATATTGGGATCCTAAAGTCAATGCTTTTTATGCTGAGGTCAGCTTTAAGGCCTTTCAATATCCTATTCCTGGTGAGAAAAAAAAAAATCAACCTTCCAAGAAAATAAAATACTGTACATCAAATAAACAACTGAAACTCTCTTTTTCACAATTATTCACTTATTGCCTAAATATTCACAAAAAATTCAACAATGCTCAAAGTTGTCGGCGCCAATAGCCTCATAGTTAGTGCGCTGATGTATAGCGCAACTGTGCTCAGGTTCGATTCCTGTCTCGAGGTCTTGTCCTTCTTTGCCGATCCCGTTACTTTCCTATCATTTCTCTACTGTCTCTACATAAAAATAACTTTAAAAAAAAACTTTTCTTTGACACCAAAATGAAACTGTCATTTCCCTTTATATCATAATCAGATCAAATCATGAGAACACACCTGTAACGCACAGAAAAATAATAAATAAAAAGAATCAAGGTTTCTGAACCTGATCAAATCTTAAGGTGCCTAAAGATTCCAACAGAAAAATAAAATAAAATGTTCAAGGAAAATAGTTTCTACATATAAACTATGCAGCCTTTCCACTGGTTTTCATGTTAGAAAAAAAGACAATGCATCGGTGTGTGTAACTGTGGTAACATTTAATGGAATGAAAAAGACTTGAAGACGGACTGAGAATTATTGGGTGTGGATATGACAGTTGTAAAATGTCCCTTTGTAAGGTAGGCCTACTGCCCTGTTAGAAGTTACTAGCAGAAATGGTGACCAGTGACTCTATCTAAAACATTAACTGAACTAAAAGAATTAGAACTATACTGCAAAATGTATCTGAATTTATAGCAAAAGGTGACACTGATACTTACATTTGTCACATAAAACCTCCATAACCCTTATAAAACAGCTTTATTTCACATATTGTATGAAAATCACAAAAAAACTTATTGGTATGGATTGGGGCATCATGGGTAAAATCTGAAAAAAAATAATTTGTGTTTACCTTTGCTTAGTCTCTGTAGAGCAGTGTGTAGTCTCTCTCTCTCTCTCTCTTTGACAGCCTGTCTCATTTGTCACTTTCCTTAATCTCTCACATTTTCAACAATTTCGTCTTTATCAAGCCCAAATCACTTGATATTATTCATGCTTGTTTTCCACAAATACCTCGCTGGGGGAATTAGCAAACAAAAACAGTGCCCACGTTCTCCTAATCCCCGTCTACGGGCAGAGCCTCCACCAATACACTAGAGCTCAGGCCGGCTGTCGAACTGGCTGCCACTGTTTTGAAGTTCCTCTCCACAAATCTGTGTTGACACAGCGAGTGCTTACCGCCTTGCCACCTTGCCCAGACTGGGGACCGCCTCGTCTGGACCGCAACAGTTTGAGAGATATCAATGAGCTTGCATAAAACACATGGTACAAGAAGGTGAAACGTTTTGAATCAGCTGTGTAGGACTGCTATATATGTCTGAGATTATGAAAAACAATGAATTCCTACTGACCTATTCACACTAGGCATGAAAGCCAATAAGATATGAACTTTTGGTCATGCTTCTACACAGTCTCCCATATTAGTAGTGCTAATGCTATTCTGTAGTAGAAGTACCTTATACCTGGTGTTTTTGTTGTGTTCAGTTATTGAATATGTTAAATGAATATCACTGTACCTTATTTAAAATAACTGTTTAGTTCAGAATGCGGTTGAGAACTACACTTGTAATAAAATTTATGTGCAAATATACAAAGACACAGGACAGGTGTAGATGCTCTCACAAAAACAGATTTTGTATGTAAAAGTGCAGAACAGAGACAATATAATACACAATTAAGAAAATGTATTAAAACATGAAATTAACCTCACACATTAATATGTCTGCACTGACAGGCCTATTAGAGTCAAGAAGTTCAGGACAGAGTTTTCAACTTTCTTGCTTGCTCTGTGTGGTTTTTCTCAAACACCACCACCTATTGTACAGGAGTGAATTTTAGTTTCATGTAGGCCAGTGACTATTTATTTCATCCTTGGTGTAAACAGACCTTCGGTCAACGATTTATTCTGCATTTGGTGTGAACAGGCCATGACACAGAAAAGATCATAGAGCTGATACAATCTTTCTCTCCTTCACTTCACTTCTCAGTTTCAAAGACGGATAAAGCTCCATGCACAAACAACCCAAGCCCTAATCGAGATGCCATACAGTATGCCCAGAGTACGGCACATCCTGACATTGCTGTAATCACGGCCCAAATTTCACACTCTTTCAAACTCAGGATTTTTACTGTGAGAAAAGCCTAGACACATATCCAAGTGCACAGAGGACAGCATGCTACCTAATCAAAGGCTTGCATAATGTCTCAAAATCACCGCCAGTGTGATTACATGATAGCACAGAGCTATAGTCTAGAAACCGACAACTCAGCCAGACACAGGTTCAAATTAACAAGATGGAGCTGATGGTGAAAAAAAAAGCAAGGCTCATATAAACTGGCTCATGTTTTCATCTGTAATCAAAGGTTATGGAAGGGTTTTCTTTTATACTTCATGTTTCTGTAATCTCAATCTAAACTCAAGTACTGACACTGATTATTTGCAAAATATAATACTATGTAGCGTCTCGACCAATCTGACACACTAATTTTTATTTGATTTAACAAATCAATTATTCATTAGATTAACAAATCGTCACAGTCCCCTCATTCAATAGACTGGATGCCAGGGCTTCGGTGGAACACCATTCCCCCACCTTGATCACCATGGTAACCAATGCTGATATCACTGATTTTATTGCCTAAAGGAATGCGGGCAAAGAAACTCCCTCATTTTCCTCCTCATGGGACAGGCCACTGCACAGGATAAACTGACTTTCTACTGAATTAATTCAAGAAACCTTCTTGAGTGAACACCCAGTTTCTTTCAGGCTTGGTATATTATTGCTGGTTGTATTTACTCTGTTGTATTATAGCTATTTTTTTCATGCGTTACTATAAACCACTCCTTCAGATAAGTATCTCTACCATGCTAGTGTCCTATGAATTTCGCTTCGATGATCCTAACGAGAGTGCATATTACATGCTGATTACACTCTGTCAACCATATTGGATGTTCTGGGAATCTTGCTAATTTTCCTGCATCAACACTCCAGCGAATTACTAATGCAAAATACCAGGCTTACAGACAGAGGGCCATAAAAACGCAGAACTCCCACGTGAGATTCCGGACTTCCCCATTGGGCAAACCCATCTTGAGAGGCGTGAATCTCTGCAGGCTTTAAAGGCCACACGCCATGTGACCCGCCCAGTCGGTGGTTTGTTGGAATTCTGAGAGGCGGTGAGACAAACGCTCCCGGAAACGCTAAGCTTGTGCCAGGCTTCGGCCTTGTCCTTTCCATTCATCAAGTTACTCTGACGCAAACTGGTTCTTTCCCAATCAACCAACTTCAGCAAGATCTTGGTGCCGTAAGATCGCATCAGGAATCTTTTGTTCATACAGACGTGCAAGTATCAAAATTAGTCGATTTAATTGATGCATTAAGAATCAGTTACACCTTTTTACAAAGGTGAGTTTGAGCTAAGAATCTGACGTTTTCCCTCAGGTTTAGATCTGCTGAATATGCAAAGTGGTTCCATAAATGTCATTCCTTATGTCTCTTTCTTTAGTGCTAAACTTTAACCCTTTCCTATACCAACTGTATTGTGTGTGTGTGTGTGTGTATGTTAGACCGGCTTAATGTGTTTATGTAGTATGTTAGACTAGTTTAAGTGTTTATGTAGTTAATAAAAACCTTACTTTTATCACACTTGACGTGTTCATTGTTTGCTCATAACTGGAGTCCCTAATCTTGCAGATTTATGCTACAAGCTTTTGTATAATTGTACAATAAGAAAGTTATTTCCTTTAACCAGGAAATTCACGTTCTTAGAATTGACAAGACGGTTGACCCTGAGTGGTCATCTAAATATCTACAGTGGATCTAAAATATGAATAGTTAATCATAACTAGTTATGGTTAATTATTCATATTTCCCCATGAGCTAATTTGCTACAGATTTTGGTGGAGACAATGCGGGCATGATAAAACGAAAGTTATGAGTTTAAACACTGTCAACTTAAAAGTGTGTGCTTGATAGCCCAGGTTCAAATAGGACGTGACTTCAGATGCCCTGTGGGTGTCCCTAATTTGCTGGCTTGTTGAATGCAGATAAAGTGGGGGTTGAATTGGTAGCCGGCTATTATAATTGGTACGAGGGTCTTTATGTATTTCATGTTTAATGGTATCAGTGTAAGGTTAATCTGAATTTTAGCAAAGGAACCCTAATTTCAGTATTAAAGCATAAATATGTCTTGACAAAGCGTAAGTCTGAATCGCAGCTCAGCGGCATGTCCAAACTGTACCAGAATGTAATATGCTTTAGTGAAGAAATCGCAAAATTGCAGTATTGTTTTAATTGTTTCTTTGAAGAAGAAATCTCTGTACAGTTATATCAAGGTAGATTTGAGCGCTGCTCCCCTTTCTACAGCATCAAGGCCTTATAGTTTATAATTAGATTGAAGCAATTCATCCACACTTTGACTTTATATATATAAGCCGAGCAACCTGGTGGTCATTACTGTTTTTCACTCGCTGAGTGAAATTAAAGGTGTAATACTGTACTTTAGTAATCATATGTGAGGCAAACATAACTACAAATATGTTTAAACCGGCTTTAACTTACAGTAAACACGTTTTGTAATACTTTAAACAAGTCTGAAGGCTTGAAGCACCACGTTCTCAAACTTTGCGTTCAACATAGACAACATTACACTGCGTTAATTAACTGCATGCATTGGTTACCGTGACAACAACTTGTCAGAGGAAGTGCTAACGTCACATAGCACAATACGCCATGTTTGTAAACAAACCATTTAAAGCAGCTAAGCTAACACGACTTAGCGTAGTTTCATTTTAGGCTAAGCTACCAGATAGCTTTAACAATTAGGGGTTAGCACTTTTTAATTGAAGCTTTTAAATACAGCATTTGTGTGTGCAGTGTGAAGTAATTTGAATTTATCCTAATCCCTGGTTTCTGATTTTTCCTTTTCTCTTCCTTCTTTTTCTTCTTTTTCTTTGTTTCTCAATCTTCATTTCGTCTCAGCGAATTTAACTATCTTATATTTATCCTTCCTGAATGCTATTGCTCAGTGACTAGTTAATTAAATCTAAATTTAATTACATTTTAACTGTCTATCTAGAGAAGAATCAATAAGTTATTGGGTGTTTTTAGTGGCACAGTTAATAACGCGCTACGGAGGGCGGGGCAAACATATGGCATGGCAACAGCATGGGAGCTGAACACGCATTAGCTGTGACCAGACATGGTGTGTTGCTCAACACAAATCAGTTAATCACGAGTGGTACTGATTGTTCCTAATATCAGATTGGTTACCCTGTTTTAATAATAGAAGTCAGTTAATTTTAAATCCATTTACATGTTATTCCCCCTTGATGTTCTCTCTGAACCTCTAAAGGAACCAGAGACATTTCTATTTTGATTTGTTTATTTTCAAAATAATCAGCATAATCTGAATAGAAATGCTCTCCTTTCCCTTCTGCTTTTCCCTTTTCTCCTTCATACCTCAGAGATTAAGCTTGTTTGGGGAACCGTCAGTAAATTCTGAGTGTTAATTTGACAATAATTTGACAGTAGTGTTAAGTCATCAATCAAAATCCTGTTTTTGCCTTTTTCAGCAAAACATATGCTGACCCAAAATTATTTTAGCATTCACACTCTGTTTTGTTCTTGTAGTAGTCTCTAGCCCTTACTCTCAACACCAGTGTTTCAAAACGTTGCAGATGCTCAGACTAACTGCCCAGGATGCAGACCAGAGAGGGCTGGCCAGGCTTCGTGAGGAACACCCCCTTTACCCAGGTCCGACGACCACCTACTGAGCCGAAAGTGGCTGGACGCGGAGAGGGGTGTGCCTGAGACTCAGGACTCGGGCGAGAGTTGTTACAAAAAGCTCGCCAAGGTCATCACCTTCCTGGCCCACAACCTCTTGGGTCTGAAACAGGAGGTAAATGATTTTCAAGCAACAGATCACAGCGGTAGCACACAAGGACCCCAGCAAAATGGAGTTTCAGGAGGAAATCAATAGATTTAAAAATGCTCTGACAGCTGCTGAACAGCAAGATCACCTGGAAAAGGTAGACAGAAAGGACCTGGAAAGGAAACTTTGCCACACAAAATTACTATTAAAGCAGCCAATTCTGAGCTCTTAGACAAAGTTGCCAGAATTGAGACTCTGATCCAGCAGCTGAACAACACTCAATACAAGCTTGACATGTTCCGAAGAGAATTCAGGGACTCCTACAGGCGGCGAAAAGGAAACACAGTGGGAGAAACACACTACTCCTGCATCCTCACTCAGCAGTGCAAAAATCCCTCAGGTGCACGAAGCTACGAAGGGGGAGCCAGCACTTTCTGCTTAACACCTCAGCAGACAGAACCATAATACCTCAAACAACCACAGTGAGGAGGAGGTCCCTTCCCAGGATCCCTGCGGCAGCGCATGATGCGACCCCCAGAGACATTGACAAGCTAGCCAGAAAAATAGTTTCGCTCACTTTAGCAGTACAGCGTAATTTAGAACGGGTGGATCGTTGTAACATTGGCTTGCAAGCAGCCCAATCATCACCTTATGTGTCTGTTTCAATACTTTAGTACTCTCTTCTCTCATGCGCATACCAGTTCCTATCAAACAGCTAAACTATAGCTTGAAGGTGTCTTCCTACAGGTATTAGAAAGTTTCATTGCTATAATGTTTTTAAATCGTACGATCAGAAACTAACCTGATTTTAGCGAAAAAAAATCCTAATCTCTGTTGTTAGTGGAAAATAAGTCTATTTTCTGACGACGCAATATCAGATTAGCAGCTCATATAAATGGTACCAAAATAAATCGGTCTGATTTTGGGCGAAGAAATCCCTTTCTTCAGTACTGTGTAGGTGATCTGTGCGATGCTCCTCATTTCACTGATTTACGGCCTTATTATGTGTTATGTATCATTATATTCATATCGACCCACTCATGTGAAAAATTTACGTAACTCTTATACATGCGCGCACCAGGTTCTGATTATAATCAGATAAAACTATAGTTTGAATGTGCCTTCCTACAGGTAGTAGAAGTTTTCAGTGCTATAATGTTTAAAATCGTACGATAAGAAACTAACCTGAATTAGGTGAAGAAATCCTAATTTCTGTGTTAGTGGAGCATAAGTCTATTTTCTGACGACGAAATCTCGGGATTAGCAGTTCATATAAATGGTACCAGAATGAATCGTTCTGATCTTGGGCGAAGAAATCCCCTTTTTCAGCACTGTGTCGGTGATCTGAGCGATACTCCTCATTTCATTAATTTAATGCCTTATTATGTGTTACGTATCATTGTATTTCATTATGAATCGCTCATTTGAAACATTTACGTAAAATTAATGGTTTATTCTAGTGTAGCTAACTACGAATTCACCATTGCTTGTGAAGTGAATGTGCGGTTTTGATTAATGAATGAATTTGTATGGGACATGCATTAGTTTCCCATGCATGCTCACAGCAGTGCAAGTTCTGCTCCACTTGCACCTGTTGTGAGTTTGCATTGGTCTCCTAGCATCACGTGACCCCGGAAGTGTGAGCAGATTCTTCCGGTTAATCTGACAACAGCATTAACTTCACAGACCTGTGTGTCAACAAAGGATTGCGTGTAACTAACGCTAACTCTTGAGCTAAGCCCTTTACCTCAACTGCTAGTTGTTAGCATACGACTAACGCTAGATAAGCGTGTAAAGTGTAACTTTCTAACCACAACTCTCTCTCCCTCTCTCTCTCTCTCCGTCACTCCTGGTGTCTCTTCCTGTTGATGCCATCACAGGTCCTTGTGGGACCCACCCACATACTGGGTTTACTTGTGTTATTGTTTATTTTTTTTTTTTTTTTTTTTTTTTTTTTTTTTTTTTTTTTTTTGCATTTATTTACATTTGTTTAGCATGATTGTACCAATTCAGCTAAATTGATTTTTTTTAAATTTGAGATTTAATTAAATCAACTTTTTATTTATTTTTATTATTCCCTTTTTATTTTTATTTTTATTTTTTTTGTTTATTTACTTTCCCCTTTTAATTTCCTACAGCTCTTAGGACCCTTTTTATTTTATTTATTATTTTATTTATTTATGTTTTTTTTTTTGTGTGTTTTTTAACTGTTACCATTATTTTAGTATTTTCACCATCACCATCTTCGCTTTTTGTATAGGATGACAGTAGTTCTAGCAACTGTTGTTTCCTTAACGTGTTATACAGGTTATTAGTAGCATAATGCCTGTTTCCTCTCTACTTCTCCTCACTCCTCAGTGCCAGGCCTAATACAATGAAAGGCACCTACTGTTAAACACAATGTAGGCCAAGATAGAACTAGAAACAATTCCCACTGTTTCTTTTTCTTTTGACGAGGTATTTGGTGGGTCCCTGCTAGTTTAGCTAACAGCCTAACCCTAGGGCTATGAAGTCTATTGCAGCATCACACACAAGTGAAACCGGTTAGCCCGTATCTCTTAGAGGTAAAAACTCAAATAGCGTAAATAATGTCCTCTTTTTTTTTTTTGTTTTTTTTTTTTGAGTTCATCTTCTTTTATTTCAGTTTCGCCATAGTGACCAAACCCGTGAACCATCAGTAGTATAGCCCGGTCATCCGCTGACCCCTGCTTACGGCCCCTCAACAATGTTACTCAAACTCTTCCTTTGTGTTCACGTACACAAAAACATAGCACCCTACCTCACTAGCTGCCTCCCACCAGCTAGTCATACCTTACACGGCCTACACAGCCGTTCCCCTTAGAGATAGTTTAACACCTCTGTACGTACCTGCATTTGCCTTGTGTCGCAGACATTCCACAGACATCCAGCCCTGGCAGCTCACCAGGACCACCTGGACACTCAGTAGAGCACTGGCTCAAAGCAGCCAACGACCTGCCATGGCAAAGAAAGGAACAGCGAGACTGCGACATAAGCGAACACTTGACCAGCATCATCCTCTCCTCGGCCCAAACCCTCAAGGGCCTCAGACAGGAGTTATATGAGCTGAAACTGCAAGTCACATAATTCTGCAGAGAACTGACACCTGCTCAACGAGAGAAAGCACAGAATGGATGCAAAGAGCCCCACAGAATTGTGCGACAGAAGGAAATCACAAGTCTTCACAGAGGCTCTAACAGCTGCTAAACACCAGGCGCCGCTGGAAAAAGCCACCACACAGGACTTGAAAACAGAACTGTTTCACACAAAGTCACTCTTAAAACAACTTATGTGGAACTAAATTAGAGAGACACCACATCTTAGGCCTTACAAGGCCACCTTCATACAGACAGAGCTGAGGTCCAAACCTTGACTCAGCAATTAGAAAGGAGCTTGATTTGGTTCAGAAAGAATTTAAACAGTCCTGCCGACTGCGCATAAACTGAAGCAAAAGACAGCCGGCTGAACATCCGTCGTCAGCAGTGCAAGCCCTCCACGCCTGTGCACAGCTACGAAGGGGGGAAAGGGAGCCAAAGCCTTCTGCTTGACACGTCACAAGTCAGCTCCCTGAAAACCTCTGCAGCTGCAGAAAAAAAAAAATTTCAGGCGAACCGAAGCAACGCAACGAGGTGAAGTCAGTGTCACAAATGAACTGAAATATGCTTGTAGACCACAAGGTGAACAGATAGGGAAACCACGAAACAGAACTTCCCCGGCCAGCAGGCCCAGACCCCCTCAGCCAATAGTCCGAACCTGCGAGGGGGGGGGCGAGAGCAACTGTTCACACGTCACCAACCAGCAGCCACAAGGGGGTGGGGCAAGGACCTTTCCAGAGGATCACTGCAGACACACACACCGTGTGACCCCACAGACCCCAACGATCGTGCCAGAGCAACCCATCGGGCAACCTAATACTCCTCAGACCCAGAGTCTGAACCGGGACTGATCGCTGCCCCCAGACACCAAGCAGGGCCGGCGTTAAACTCCCCATGCTTACTACCACAGACTTTGACAAACTTACTCCAAAGCTCACAATTACCCTGGGATTGCGGAGGACACCAGCTGCAAGAAGTCAACTAGGCATTAGGGCCTGCCGCACAATACCTAATCAACAGCTGCGTAACCTGACAAAGAAGGCCTTTAACAAGCACAAGGCCACCACTAAAGGTGTTTGTCAAACCCCAATGATTCTGAACTTCACAACTCAGAATCCAAAGCAGGCACCAAAAGGCACCCAGCATTGCCACAATGCAAAAAACCCTTCTACAGAAAGCCCCTAGAAAGAAGAGGACAGAGCCATCACCATGGAAACAGACCCAGGTTCCAGACCAACCAATGGGAAAAGGCGTCCTCATCCTGCAAAAACCACGGTATGTCCAACAGCAGTCCACCACAACACCCTCCTCCACACAACGGAGGCTACACAAAGACAGCTGGACACGCCTACTTCTGGGTGACAGGAGCTGCTGACACTCGCAAAAGAGCTCCTTGTACAAAACTCAACTGAGGAGTACTGAGGAGGACAAACTTCTGACTCCTTGCCTGCTGCATCACAGTATCAGGCCCCTCCAAGGGAGGAGCATACCTTGAAACCGGTCGACACCCCTAGATGCAGCCAGACAACGTTGGATTGAGCATCGGGCCCACATGCCCAACAGCGAAAGTTCTACCAACACAACTCAGGCAAGCTCTAGTCGGTGCCGCCACAAGAGCCAAGCTACACCGCAAACATCAGATTTCTAGTGACGTTCGGTCAGAACAGAGAGCTAACAACCACCTGCTGCTCTTCTGCCATCATCACTAGGTCAGTCTGACACTCTCTGCACGCTACAAAATCTCCATATCAATTACCTGCAATCCCTGGAACCACCTGTACTCTCACCAGTGAGAGTCTAACCCGTCTGTTCCACATCGTGGGTACCACAGATAGCCTACTGGCTAAAAGCATCAACAAAAACATCCTACCCGGAATAACTCACTTCAGGATGACAGGTGACAAAGCCTCGACACCTGCTGCACAAGCTCAAGGACCCTCACCTTGCTACAGCCTACATCACCACAGCACACAACCACCAGACAGCAGTCCAACACGGCACCAACAGCCAAAGATCCGCCACTGGCTCCCAGCCGTGAGTGCCAGGTGTGTGTTCGATTGTTCTGCACCTTGACATCGCTCGTTGTTGTCTATTCCACGGACAACAACGCTCGAAAGGGGGGAAATATGTAGCGTCTCGACCAATCTGACACACTAATTTTTATTTGATTTAACAAATCAATTAATCATTAGATTAACAAATAATCACAGACCCCTCACCCAATAAACTGGATGCCAGGGCTTCGGTGGACACCTTCCCCCCACCTTGATCCCCATGGTAACCAATGCGGATATCACTGGTTTTATTGCCTAAAGGAATGCGGGCAGATAAACTCACTCATTTTCCTCATAAGAAAGGCACAAGTGCACAGGAGAAACTGACTTTTCTACTGATTAATTCATAGGAAAACCATCTTTGAATGAACACCCATTTTCTTCATGCCATTGTGTATATTATTGCTGTTTTATATTAATCTGTTGTATTATAGACTATATTTATTCATGCTTACGATAAACCACTAATTCATATAAGTAACTCTACCATGTCTAGTGTCTATGAATTCGTCCTCGGATGATCTAACTGAGAGTGCATATTACATGCCGATACCTCTGGCCACAATTGATGTTCTGGGGGTCATGCTAATTTCTGCATCAACACTCCACGATTACATTTGCAAAATACCATGCTTAGAGACAAAAGGCCATAAAAACGCAGAACTCCCACTTGAGATTCCGGACTTCCCCATTGGGCAAGCCCATCTCGAGAGGCGTGAATCTCTGCAGGCTTTAAAGGCCACACTCCATGTGACCCGCCCCTGTCGGTGGTTTGTTTTAAATTCTGAGAGGATGTGTGAGAAACGCACCCGGAAACCCTAAGCTCGCGCCAGGCTTCGTCCTTGTCCCTTTCCTTCATCAATTTACTCTGACGCAAACTGGTTCTTTCTCATCAACCAACTTCAGCAAGATCTTGGGGCCGTAAGATCGCATCAGGAATCTTTGTTCATACAGACGTGCAAGTATCAAACTTAGTCTTATTAATTTGATGCATTAAGTATCAGTTACAACAAACCTTTTTCAATGGGGGGGGGGGTTTGTTTTGAGCAAGAATCTGACGTTTTTCCCTCAGGCTTAGATCGGCGAATATGCACAATGGTTCCATAATTCATTCCTTAATTTCTCTTTCTTTAGTGCTCAAACTTTACAAACCCTTGTCCTATACCCACTGTAGTGTGTGTGTGTGTGTGTGTCTGTTAGACCGGCTTAATGTGTTTATGTAGTATGTTAGACTAGTTTAAGTGTTTATGTAGTTAATAAAACCTTACTTGTATCACACTTGACGTGTTCATTGTTTACTGATAACCGGAGTCAATATTCATGCGATTTACGTTACAAGCTTTGTAGAATTGTACAGTAAGAAATTTTTTTCCCTTAACCAGGAAATTAACGTTTCTTAGAATTGACAAGACAGTTGACACTGAGTGGTCAGCTAAATATCTACAGCGGAACTAAAATATGAATAGTTAATCATAACTAGTTATGGTTAATTATTCATATTTCCCCATGAGCTAATTTGCTACACTATAATGCCGTCCAACTGATCCCAAACCATGTATTCATTACTGGTTAAAAGTTTGGGATCAATAAGATTAAAAAGAAAAACTTTAATACTTTTATTCAGAATATTAAATTGGGAAAATCAAAATGAACGTAAGACTTTACATTAATTCAACGATTTCTACTTCAATGATGTTCTTTGGAACGTTGCATCCTGAACAAGGATGTCCATGGTTCCACAAATATTCAGCGCACAGCCATTTTCAAACATTGAATAATACTAACACTTTCTTAAGAACAATCAACATATAGAATAATTTCTGAAGGATCATGTTACTTTCAAGGCTGGAGTAATGATGCTGAAAATTCAGCTTAACCATCAAAGGAGTAAAGTATATTAAACAGAAGACTGCTTTTACAGGTGCATCTAAATAATTTAGAATGTCATGGAAAAGTTCATTTACTTTAGTAGTTCAACTCAAATTGTGAAACTTTTGTTTTAATAAATTCAATGCACACAGACTGAATTAGTTTTAAGTCTTTGGTTCTTTTAATTTTTTGATTTTGGCTCACATTTAACAAAAACTCACCCATTCACTATCTCAACAAATTAGAATACGTCATAAGGCCAATAAAAAATTTTTTTTAGGTGAATTGTTGGCCTTCTGGAAAGTATGTTAATTTACTGTTCATGTATTCAATACTTGGTAGGGGCTCATTTTGTTTTAATTACTGCCTCAATTCAGCGTGCAATGGAGGTGATTAGTTTGTGGCACTGCTGATGTGGTATGGAATACCAGGTTTCTTTGACAGTGGCCTTCAGCTCATCTGCATTTTGGTCTCTTGTTTCTCATTTTCCTCTTGACAATACCCCATAGATTCTCTATGGGGTTCAGGTCTGGTGAGTTTGCTGGCCAGTCAAGTACACCAACACCATTGTCATTTAACCAGCTTTTGGTGCTTTTTGCAGTGTGGGCAGGTGCCAAATCCTGGTGGCCCCCTGGGGGTGGGAAAATTAATCAGCATCTTCAAAAAGCTGGTCAGCAGATGGAAGCATAAAGTGCTCCAAAATTTCCTGGTAGACGGCTGCATTGATTTTGGACTTGATAAAACACAATAGACCAACACCAGCAGATCACCTTACACCCCAATCATCACAGACTGTGGAAACTTAACACTGGACTTCAAGCAGCTTGGGCTATGAGCTTCTCCACCCTTCCTCCAGACTCTAGGACCTTGGTTTCCAAATGAAATACAAAACTTGCTCTCATCTGAAAAGAGAACTTTGGACCACTTGGCAACAGTCCAGTTCTTCTTCTCCTAAGACCAGGTAAGACGCCTCTGACATTGTCTATGGTTCAGGAGTGGCTTAAAAAGAGGAATACAACAACTGTAGCCAAACTCCTTGACACGTCTGTGTGTGGTGGCCTTGACCTTGCCTTGACCCCAGCCTCAGTCCATTCATTGTGAAGTTCACTCAAATTCTTGATTTGATTTTGCTTGACAATCCTCATAAGGTTGTGGTTCTCTTGGTTGGTTGTGCATTTTTTTCTTCCACACCTTTTCTTTCCACTCAGCTTTCTAACATGCTTGGATACAGCACTCTGTACAGCCAGCTTCTTTGGCAATGGATGTTTGTGGCTTACCCTCCTTGTGAAGGGTGTCAATGATTGTCTTCTGGACAACTGTCAGATCAGCAGTCTTCCCCATGATTGTGTAGCCTAGTGAACCAAACTGAGAGACCATTTTGAAGGCTCAGGAAACCTTTGCAGGTGTTTTGAGTTGATTAGCTGATTGCATGTCACCATATTCTAATTTGTTGAGAACCAAAGACTTAAACACTTTCAGTCTTGTGCATTGAATTTATTTAATACACAAGGTTCACAATTTGAGTTGAATTACTGAAATAAATGAACTTTTCCACGACATTCTAATTTATTGAGATGCACCTGTATATATTTAATATTTAGCATCTGTAATAATGTTTTGCAATATTACAGTTCTATTGTATTTGTAGCTTTGGTGAGCACAGGAGACTTCTTTCAACAACATTAACAAGTCTTACTGGCCCAAACTTCTGAATGGTAGTGTACATACATACAATATAAGAACAGTAGCATACAAATTAACCTCGCTAAAAACGCTCTATTCACCCGTCAAACTCAAGAGGCAAAAAAAGAGAAAAAGTAATAGCCCAAAGTGCCGTTTGACTGACAAGTGATATCCAGGTGAAGCAGAGACTCTGCCTTGCCCATTAAATATGAAAATGTCCTCTTCTGCTCTACCACAGACACATTCACATAAAAATATAGACATATGGATCCACAAATCTAAACAAGATCAATTTATTTCAGAGTATGCCTTTTTTAAATTTCTAGTATATTTTGAAAACCTTATCACTCTCTGTTCCTCTGTCTTACTCTCATCCACAGCCTGTTAAGGAAGAGAAGATAGAGGAAATTTTTGATCACAAGTGCGCTCAACCAAGGAGGGCAGTCAAGGATGAGAAGGAGAAAGCGGTGGGAGGCGAATGAGGGGAACAGAGACACACAGAGTGTGAGAAAGCAGGGGAGGAGGGAATTAGAGAAAAGGGAAAATGAGCGATAGAGGGAAAATTAAGAAGGGCAGGAATTAACTAAACTCACAGAGGCGGCAGTGGGCTAAAACGAGGGTATCATTCTACATCAGAGGTTTTGTTTTGAAGACATATGTGTAATGTGCTTCAAATGTGTAAAAAAGCTAAACAATATATGAGCATAAGCCTGTCAACACCAAACAACACTTGTGATTCAGTTCCTATTTAATGAGGACGGGGGGTAGAGAGACATTGTAATTACTTGCCCTTCGTGTTCATTTATTAAAAGTCAATAATTGCGCATGATCATCCATTATAGTGACTTATATTAGTTAGCGTGCCTTGATGGTTGTTAAACAACACCAGACGCGAGAGGTTTATTAATACTTAAACTTCACTCAAAGATGAAAATTCTGTCATCGGCTCATCCTTACATTGCGCTCTTCAGTCATCTCAAGTTGTTCCAACCCTGTATCAATTACTTTAATAATTACGATTTTCTCATTCACACAAAAAAGTGCACGATATTTTTTTGAAGAATGTTAGTAATCACACCATTTTACTGTGACTTCACGTTATGGGAATCAAAAACTGGGAAGCATATCTACCATCAACTGTTTGCTTACCATTTATTTTTCTCAACAGAAGAAACACATACAGTGGTGCAAAAGCATTGTTAACCAGCTATGGTCACAAGTTCCGGACTTTGCCACAAACCATATTTAAAACAACCTTTGCAATACACGTCACAAACTTACGTGGGTCGCACTACAGCTCTCGACCTTTGGTTAGAAGCATAGTTTTCTTTGGTTGCTTTCCAATATGCATATGAATAAGTCATCGCTTAGAGCCGTTCCCCCTAGGAAAACTCGATTAATAAAGCGTAATTTTCGCACAATTAATTGAAGAGTATTATGTTGTGACTTCAAAAATTTTTTAATATGCTGGGAGATTTGAAAACTGATGCTTTTGAACGTTAGCATCACGCATATCCAGCTTCATATCTATGGGTTTTCATCGATGGTATGTTTGTTCGGTAGCTCACGGAGTACGGAGATGTACTTGAGAGGTGAGGAGCTCTGGTTTGAATCCTGTGTAACTACGGTTCGACAAAACAGTTGAAATATGCATATAAGGAAGTTCAAATGGCACTAGCTAGTTAGTTTCCACAACAATGCATAGTACTATGGTGGTTAATCAGTGAGTTACGTCATTGTATGGGAAATGCACCCCAGGCTGTTGAAGATACAAGCATAGTAAATGAGAACATTTTCATCTTGGGTAAAGATTCCTTTACTCTTGAAGAAAGCTTTTCTTTTAGTTTCAATTTTTTATTTTTCTAATAATCCTGCGTCGAATTGTGCCTTGTTAGTAAATGAATTATTGTTTGGTAAAAGTTACATCATTTACCTACTACATGCGCGATTCAGTGGGTGGGGCTAAACAGGCAGCGATGCAGAAGCAGGTGGGGTTTAGCTACACTATTACATCATAGAGTAGAACATTCCAAAAGCTGTTGTTTTGGCAGACTGCCTTCAATATAAACTGTTTTTAGACTAATGAGGAAGTTTTGAGGTCTGAAGCTTACAGTATATTTTTATAGTACAGTGGCCTCTTACATGTCAAAAGGGATGCAGAGGGGGAAATGTTGTTTCACAGTGGTTAATGCACCCTTCAATGCTCCCTTCAGTTTCAATGGTGCCACCGGAAACTATGACCTATTTGAATGGACCGATAGCAAAGTAAGAACACACACAGTCTCAAAACTTTCACTCTGGTTAGCATGACCCAGCTAAATGCTGTCAATAGATACCATAACAACCCACTTTCTCCACTGATGTCCACTATCTTAGAGGGCTCTAAAGGCATAGTGCTTGCCATCTACACATGGAATATTTTCTGCTTCACTGCACTTCACATAACAGTGCAAACAATGAACTCTTAATATCAACGATCTGCATTAAATGATCTGTGAAACGGACAATTAAATAAACAGCTAAGTCAATTAAGGAAATGCTATTGGATTGTCAAACGCTGATGAGATATGAATTATTGTACACTTGTGCTGAAAATTCATACAGCCCTCATAAAGGATCAGTGAGAAGATACAGTCCAACACTCACACACACACACACACACACACACATATAATAATCTCATTGCGCGCGCACACACACAGGCACGCACCAACACACACACACACACATACACTCAAATATATTTCACATCCAATTGGTGGCAAAGAGTGAGTCAGGTATATGTAAGCCATTACTTTAGCTGGAGGGGCCAGGGTAATTATGGCTGGCATTTTGACAAGTGTTTGGTGGAGTGAAGGTCAACTGTGTCTGCGTGGGAGATCTATGCTAATCTGCCCAGCTGGAGCGCAGACGAGCAGCCCCTGCACCGCACCACTGCAATTACAGAGAGAGAAAGAGAGATAGATAGAGCAAGAGAGAAAGGGATGAGTGGGTGAGGAAGTAAACATGGCAGAGATGTCAGAGATGTGGACGGATGTGAAGAAATGTCAGTGGGAAAATAAAGACAACATGAGATTGAGGGAGTACAAATCAGATGAAGTAACCAGACTCTTAAACAGATGCCGGCTCAGTTTAACTTCCTCAAAGCGAACCGAAGGGCAAGGGAGAGGAAGATAAAAAGAGGAATAAATGAGGCTGTCGCAAACTTTCACTCTGACCTATGTTAAAGTTGAGAGTATGGCCATTATTGTTCTAGAAGGTCATGACCTATGACATGATAGCAATTCAGGTCACGATTCTTCTTACTCTGTAACCTTTAGTATATTTGTCCTATTTTGGCACACTGGTCACCTTTTCTCTGTTTTCTCTTTTTATCGGTTTACATGAACTTTTTATCTACTATCACTTTCTCTTTCTTCATTTCTGCTGTGGTAGCAGGTGAAGATGGCATTGACAGTGGGCCAGTGGCTCTGATTGTTTTCCCAGTGGGATGTGACTATCAGGGTTCCATGTTCCATCTGCCCTAACCTGTCCAGACTCTGACCTATCCGGGGTTCTCACGGCCTGGGCGCAACACCGGGGTCAACCCCTTGGAGACCCCCAGTACATCCCCCGCAGGCCAACAAATAGCGGTCATCTCTATCCTGACAAAAAAAAAAAAGATGCATATGTGTATTCCAATGCTAATTTATATATATAATAGACTATTGTCCACGGGGGAGCACACGACATACACAGGGGGTGTGGCGTCAGGCCTCGGAGAGGCTTTTATTAACAGAAAATAAACAAAGTGTCCAGAAAAAAGAGAATCAAGTGTCCAAAATTAACAGGGGATCTGGTGTCCTCGTTGTGCTGTGGGCTTCGTGCAGGGAAGGGCAGTGATCAGGAAGGAGGGGTCCAGGTAAGGGGCGGAGACCGGCGGCCGCACGCGTTCCCCTCTCCCGTCCGCGACGCGAGGCGCGGCGGCTTTGTCCAGCGGCTGCATCCTTCTCGCCTTGGCCCCGGCATGTGGAGGGGCTAGACGGCCCGGCATCCTTGCCCGACGGCCGTGTAACAGGTGCGGCCCTCGTCCGGACCGCGGGTCCGGTAGCTCGCATCGTCGGCGGCACGGAGATCCCTCTATGCACCCCTCCTGGACCCACAAGGACACCAGCGTGCATGCACGGGGAATAGACCGGTCTCCCGAGGAGAGGCGCGCCTGGCATTTAAACAGCGGCATTGATGAGGCTCCATTCGGTTCAGGTGCGCCCCATCACACGCCGCCAGCCCTGGCTATTTCAGCTCCCCTCCTCTCTCACGCACCCACTCACGTCGGGAGCCTGGCGAAGGGCGGCGATTATGGGACGGGGTGATGATGATAATTAGGGGGAGGCAGCCGACTCGTCACAATATATATATACATATATTTATACACACATGCACACACAGCAGATAACTGGTAAACTAGCCAAAGTTAATCTAAAATTTGTGATATTAATCGCAGAAATCTTACCGTTTCTGAGTAAACATGTAATTTTACTTGTGTTTTAAAATATAAGATGACTACAAATAATGATAATTTGGCTATAATTCATCTTAAATTGATAAGATAATATTAAAACGCCACGAATAAGGGCCTATACTGATATGCGCACCATATCACATCCCTAAAATCTACAAAAGCAGAATATGTCTCACATTAAAGTACCCCTGTGCTTGCTTTGTCATGTATAGCAACTACACCGAAACACTGAGATTGAAGCAGAGTTTCTCCAGAAGAGCACATCCACTCTAAAAAAAACACTGCCTCACTCAGCACACTAACACACCTCCCACACAAACATTCCACTTTAAAGTGGCTGAAGCACAATGCATTCTGTTTTATCAAAAAAGCCTTTGCTCCTCTATCACAGGAAAATCTACACTGTCGCATGTTCCCTTTCAGCACAGAAATTTAGATGAGGCCATTTTCTCTCGTGATTGATATGCAGCATTATGAGTTTAATATTGTCTGATCAGAGCATCATAAAAAACGCACCAGTGTACAACAGACTTTAATGAAATCTCACCCAAAAGACAAATGATGATGCAGAATGCCCCTTCTTGAAAATGTAACTCGCAGTTCTCTTGAGAGCATTTTTCAGAATGTCATAACAAATGAACAGAATATATGCGTGTGTGTGTGTGTGTGTGTAAATATGATGTTTGTGAATTTCCAAGGTTGCAGTCATCCTGTTGGAACATCTGGGGCCGAATGCCACAAAAAGGAGGCAGGCAAACAAACAAAAAAGACCAAATTCAACTAAACAGAACAACAAAAGAGAAGGTCATTTTTAATAATTTGTTTTTTAAAAAGTTGTCAATTTAAAATACAAAATCAAATATTCTAAGTAAATGCATGCATTTTGACAGTTTAGTTATGGTTTTTAATTAATAATCAAAGACAAATCAAATAACCAGTCAAAGAAACACACATTAATTATTCTATGCAATTTTATGCATCATATATATTTTCCCTATTTTTTTAATTAGAAAGGATTTCATAATAGCAATATTCTATTAATTCGGATTGAAGGATTCCACACAAAAAACCTTTAAGTTGATGAATAATGAATAAAAATTTTTTAAAATGTAATTAATTGAGTCATTAAATTATAATCTTCATATAATTAAGCAATCAGTAAGCTAAATAATAAAAACACCAGCAACCTTCTGTCCTAATTCTCAGGGGGATCTTACCCCAAGGAAATCAATTAAATAAATATTATTACTCAGATTACTCAGATTAAAGCAAATATAAATAATAATATTTCATATGCAACATAAAATAAAATTCACAGATCACTACACAAAACATTAGATCATTTAACCTCTGTCCACCTGCAATAAATCTTCTAAATATTGATATTTAGATGAGAATTAGAGTCATCTATGGTCAAGAGGAAAGGTCAGGGGGCTTTAACATTACATAGTAAAGAGGACAAAGCAAACGCACACACAAAAGCACACATGACAAAGTATAAAGACAAAATAAGCCACATAAATTAACTTGGGGACTGCAAAAGGTGAGGAAGAGCAGAAGTGCGAGACAAGCAGAAATGAAATGTGACAGGCAGATTGGAGGAAAAAAGCATGTTAGAAAGAGAGAAAAGAGAGAGCGACTGAGAGATGAAGAGAGAGATGACACATTGTAAGATTACACTGTGCAGTTTAGGGTGCCATTTCATCAACACTATGGATGAATCAATGGCCCGATAAATGATTGTGAAGGACACACACACACACAGATAAAGCAGGGGGTTCATTTTTTGTTTTGAGACCAAGCAGGGATTACCATATCCAGTCTTTTGTCCAAAGCTTTCTTTCCAGATGAATAGAGTACAACAGCAGATTCCTCAATCCTAATGAATGTACCCCAGACCCCCCATAAAGCCCTTCAGTTAGTTGCGGTGTTGCAAGCAGCTTGAAAGACTTGAGCACAGCTCTGCATCAGAATACCAAATCCCTGCCCATATACATAAACCCTACAGGATACAAGCCGACCCATCTATACTGCTGCTCCTCCACTAGAAATAACTTGGCAGGAAGTGATTATTTTTTTGTCAGAGAAAATTAATAGTTACATGTTTGTGAAGCTATGGTTACAGAAATTAGGTGTCGTGAACCGCTCTGACATACAGTACACTTCAAAACAACTTTTGAAAGAGTGCACTGCATCAGAGGAATAAGAGCAACACTTTACCATAACTACACGCTATAAAGCATTTACAATGTTTTTGTTTATTTAAAAATATTGTGCATTTGTATATTACATACTATAAAATGATGATGATATATACGTATTATATATATATATTCCTATACACACACACACTGCTTCTAGTCATATGTGCATAAATTGTTAATAAATGTATTTGATCCAGCAAGATTTCTTCCTGTCAAAATGTTATATATTGCTTAGTGCAGCAATAAAGGCATGTACATTTGTAATAGTTTTTGTTTATATATTTGAGGAATTTTGAGGATGGCCAACCTTTAGTGATTTACTTATATGGCTTTGATTTGGAATAGACTTTTTTAAACGAATCATTTGCAACTAAAATGATAAATTATTTACTCTTTGTATATGCATTCTGATATATCAGTACTGTATGAACAAATGCTTGATGATTAAATACACATGACCTGAGACCTATTATTCCCCTTTTTACAATATGTAATATAAGTCTCTTGTGTCCCCAGAATGTGTCTGTGAAGTTTCAGCACAAAATACCCCACAGTTCACTTATTATATCATTTTGAAAATGCCTATTTTGAGTGAAAGCAGGAACAGGCTGTTTTCGTACATGCCTCTTTATATGCAAATGAGCTGCTGCTCCCCGTCCCCTTTTCCAGAATAGGACTGTGCCTTTACAGCTCATACCTCAGATACTCTGCTTTGATTTAGTGATGGGAAGTTCGGATCATTTTACCGACTCGGACCTTTGAGTCTCTTTCAGCAAAATGAACGAATCTTTTTTTGTGTCATTTTGTTCATTTTAGCAAAATATTAAAATGTTATGTGTTACTTCCCTAATACGTCTACTATTTACGCAAACGTTGATCACACTACAAATAATACAAAACTGCAATAAGAAACAGAACAGATTATTTAATTGTTTACCTGGGTCTTCAGTCTATGATTAGCTCACCTCACCTCTTATCTGACAAGTCTTCGGGTTTGGGCTTATGGGGCTGTCACGTGATGAATGAACGACTCAAATCTGAAGACTCGAGAGATGAACTAATCAATTCTCTTTCCGGCTCAGACTTCATTGGTTAAGCTTATGGGTCTGTCATGTGATGAACGATTGACTCGAAAAACCCGAAGACTCGAACCAGGTGAACAACTTGACTAATTCCAGTACAGAACCTATTGAGGTTGCTCATGCGCTACTGAACTAATCCTCCACCGAACGACTCGTTCGTCCTAGTCCCATTAAGATTACGTTCAAATGAACGACTCGTTCAAAACGACCCAACACTACTTTATTACCCTGTCTATAATCGCGCTGAAATCATGTGGTTTTCAAAGCCAAGATTGGATTATGGACATATCACCCGGTGCATCTCAATAAATTTGAATGTCGTTGAAAAGTTCATTTATTTTAGTAATTCGACTCAAATTGTGAAACTCTTGTATTAATAAATTCAATGCACACAGACTGAAAAATCTTTGGTTCTTTTAATTGTGATTATTTTTGCTCACATTTAACAAAAACCCACCAAATCCCTATCTCAACAAATTAGAATAGGTGACCTCATAGGCCAACCTCACTAATCAACTCAAAATACCTGCAAAGGTTTCCTGAGCCTTCATAATGGTCTCTCAGTTTGGTTCACTAGCTACACAATCATGGGGAAGACTGCTGATCGGACAGTTGTCCAGAAGACAATCATTGAAACACTTCACAAGGAGGGTAAGCCACAAACATTCATTGCCACAGAAGCTGGCTGTTCACAGAGTGCTGAATCCAAGCATGTTAACAGAAAGTTGAGTTGAAGGAAAAAGTGTGGAAGAAAAAGAATGCACAACCAACCGAGAGAACCGCAGCATTATGAGAATTGTCAAGCAAAATCCATTCAAGATTTTGAACTTCACAAGGAATGGACTGAGGATGGTGTCAAGGCATCAAAAGCCACCACACACGGACGTGTCAATGAATTTGGCTACAGTTGTCATATTCCTCTTGTAAAGCAACTCCTGAACCACAGACAACGTCAGAAGAGTCTTACCTGGGCTAAGGAGAAGAAGAAAAACTGGACTGTTGCCGCAGTGGTTCAAAGTCCTCTTTTCAGATGAGAGCAGGTTTTGTATTTAATTTGGAAACCAAGTTCCTAGAGTCTGGAGTAAGGGTGGAGAAGCTCATAGCCCAAGTTGCTTGAAATCCAGTGTTACGTTTCCACAGTCTATGATGATTTGGGTGCAATGTCATCTGCTGGTGTTGATCTATTGTGTTTTTTGAAAACCAACGTCACTGCACCAGTTTACCACGAAAGTTTGGAGCACTTCATGCTTCCTTCTGCTGACTATCTTTTTGAAGATGCTGATTTCATTTTCCAGCAGGATTTGGCACCTACCCACACTGCCAAATGCACCAAAAGTTGTTTAAATGACCATGGTGTTGGTGTGCTTGACTGCCAGCAAACTCACCAGACCTGAACCCCATAGAGAGTCTATGGGGTATTGTCAAGAGGAAAATGAGAAACAAGAGACCAAAAAATGCAGATGAGCTGAAGGCCACTGTCAAAGAAACCTGGGCTTCCATACCACCTCAGCAGTGCCACAAACTGATCACCTCCATGCCACGCCGAATTGAGGCAGTAATTAAAGCAAAAGGAGCCCCTACCAAGTATTGAGTACATGTACAGTAAATTAACATACTTTTCCAGAAGGCCAACAATTCACTAAAAATGTATTTTTTTTTTTTTTGGTCTTGTGAAGTTTTCTAATTTGTTGAGATAGTGAATTGGGTTTTTTTTGTTAAATGTGAGCCAAAATCATCACAATTAAAAGAACCAAGTACTTAAACTACTTCAGTCTGTGTGCAGTTTGAATTTATTTAATACACGAGTTTCTGAAATAAATGAACTTTTCCACGACATTCTAATTTATTGAGATGCACCTGTACACATATATTAAAAGTTACAACCTAAACATAATCCTCAACACTCCACCATATTTCCACTGAACACAAATACTTTGAAGTTGCTTAAATACCCCAGGGGTGTATGTGATGTCAAAGGCACAAAAATTGAAATAAATTATTAGGTGCGATCAGTGGTGTGTATGCAGTAATAAAGTGTGAGGAGAGATCCTCTCTGTTTAAATAAAGTAATAAATTGGTATTCAGGCACCAGGGTTTTCATAATTTATCTGCCATGTGAGAGCGGCTGATCATGTTGACTTAACATTTTGTCTGACATTTGGGTCTGACGAGCCCAGCCATTAACTCTCTCAACATGCTACAAGAGACTCTCAAAGGGAGGAGAGACTGGAGATATACACACTCACGTAGACGCACGTACACAAATAAGTCGAAATTCACACCACAGCATTGGACAAAATTGAGGCGCATTTCCTTGGATACCAAGGCTTTAATGCACAAGCTTTAACATGCATCAACACATTTGCTCACACAGAGTCAATCAGAACCGGGTCGAGAAGGACGACATGTCCAAAGACTTCAACAACAAGCCACAAATACACTCATGCATTATTCATAGAACTGAATAACATGCATTTGCTACTGAGGTCAAAACACTGATAATCAAATAAAATAAAATAAAAAATTTCATTAAATGCACTTCATGTACTGGCTTGCTGGCTGCATGTCATTATTTCAATGAGCGCTAGTGAAAATTATTTGTAGAGAGAGATATAAACAAAGAGAAATAAACAAAAAGCTTATAATGACTAAGTCAAACTATGATAGCATTTCAGCACATACCCATATTACTTTTTTTTTTTTTAAACAATTGGGTATTTCAGGTCCAGTTTGTGAAATATCTTCCCTTGTGTATCTCGTCTTATCTGTCAGGAAGTACAGACAGGCATGGGACAAATTCACACGAATCTGTTTTCCCTAGAAGTAATTATGATGGATCAAGGGAATACAGACCTTATAATGTCAGATTCCTTTTGTTTTCCCTTTCATTCTTTGCCCTTTCTTTTGTGCATTAATGATCAAATATGAAATCCTGAGTGTTAAATGTTAAAATAGTGACTGAAAAGGGGAAGCAGGACTGCAGTCTATTCTGGTCCAGTTTATTAATTTGATCAATTCCTGATTGCAATGTAATTTAAATGAATTTTCAATCAAATGGCATGGTCAGTATCGTGCTGTATTGGCCAGCATTGTGCAGCATTCAGAATTGAATTAAGAGTGCTATTCAAATATAATTTAAATTGAGGTACCAATCAGGATACATAACTGCAATTCAAATTCATTTGAAATCAAATGGAATAGAATGTAATAACAAAATCTGTACATTTTACCTTAGAATAGATAAAAACTTTCCATGTTGGCTTGAAAAATCCTTGTCTTTAAGTTTAGAGTCGAAGTTTAAAGGCTTTATAGGCCTTACAAACAGTCAGACAAACAGATCACTATGTCAGCTATAGAAATGTGAACTTAATATATACTGTACATATACACTAACATTGTCACGCCATAGACTTTTCTGTGTGTTATTTTTAAGTTTCCTACATGTCCCGTGTGCCTTTAGATCTAGTTTTCCCTTGTGTTTTCCTATTCCCATATTTGGTCTTCCTGTTCCTGCTCCCGATTGTTTCCAATTTTATTTCAGGTGTGTCTCGTCTTCCCCTGATTAAAATTGTATATAAAGTGTGTTCTGCAGCAGTTCTTGGTCCGGTATTTTCCGTCAATCCTCTGTGCTACGTGTGCATTCCTTTGTGTAAATAAAGACTTGATTCACGGATTCCCCCACGTCTCCTCACTCCTTTGCTCCTTGCTCTGTCACAGTAGCAGCAGCAGTGTGACAGAATACCGGACCACAAAGCAAAGATGACAGCAGCTGAGGCCAGGCTGTGTGGGCTGCGGCAGAGTGGTAGGACATTGGAGGGATATGTGGAGGAATTCCTCAAGCTTTCCAACAGGGTGAAATGGCCAAGACTCATGCACTGGTGCGATGCTTTTGTTGCGGGGCCGGGATGATGAGACTATCCGGTGCGATGTCCCCACATGCTATTTCCCCCTGATCGAGCTGATTGATCTCGTTCTTTATTTAAATGGTTCTGAACTCGAAGTGGAAGAAGCAAAGGCGAATCTAAGTCTCCTATCAGCCCCCCCTCAGGAGCACCGCTGTGTCTCCCAGCCTCAACCCATTCCTGGGAACCACCCACTACCCGTCACCAATAGGCTCACGCCCACTAAGCCGCCGAGCACTCTCAAGCCACCGGCCCGCTCCGAAGTCAGGCCGCCTGCTGCTCGCATTTACTCCCTACAAAGGAGGAGGATGAGGAGGAAAGAGACTGTCTCCGCCCTAATCCCAGGCCCCTGAGCGCTCAGATGTCAGGCTCCAGCCCTGAGGAATCCTACTCCAGTGCCGCATCAATCCACTGAGTTTAGCCCAGAGAGGGCGCCAGTCCCCGAGTTTAGCCCAGAGAGGGCTCCAGTCCACGAGTCTAGCCCAGAGTGGGCTCCAGGAGGGCCTCACAGTCCCCAAGCTTTGGCCCAGAGAGTGCTCAGTCGCCAGAGATTTGACGCAACGAGAGGGGATACAGCCCACGAGCTTCAGCCCAGAGATGCACACGGCCCAGTCCTCTTCCCCCCCCACGGTTGCTGTAGTAACCGCCTAAGAGAGTAGCTCACTCCAAATCTTGCTCTTTCTTTCTCCCACTCTCTCTGAATCCAAAAACGCTTCTCTTCACTCTACAAATCACATGAAAGTCAGAATAAGCATATCATGCAAGACATATGACATAAGTAACGCTGTTCTCTGTGTGTGTAGTCCGCTCCCGCAGCCTGCTCTTCTATGACGAGGGTGCCCCAGTGGAGGACAGCCACGGGCGCGTGCTGAGTGTGGAGAGGATGGAGGGGGTGCCGCGACATGTACAGGACCTGAAAGACAGCCATGAGCAGGATCATTCTGCTCTTGTGAGCAGGTACTTGAGCCAGGCCCAGCCAGAGCCTGCAAGCTACAGCAACACGTCCGCGGCCCCACTCCGTCCCCCAGAACCACACTACCACTCGAGGTGAGACACAATTTGACAGTACTTTTAATCCATTCAGGGTTAGTTTGTGGCATCTTAATTATTAAAGATGCACTGACATAAAAAATCTGGTGATATAGATAAGCTGAGTTATGGCAGATAACTGATAAGTAGCTGGCGTTCGAATTTTACACTATTTTGTCTATATACATTAAAAATAGACACAAAAAAATAAGTAAATGGTTTTAAATGCTACAATTTAAACAATTTAGGCATCATAAAATAATGTACAGTACAGTATGAAAAATTAATATTAATTTTGAGATTTGCTAAAGATTACATTAAAGTGTTATTTCATTTTTAGAGGTTTTAAAGATTAACCTAACATGTTAGTTGATGGAGAAAGTTTTTGTGTTTTTTTATTGTACAGCAGTAGAATTTTGTATTAATATGACTGAGTAATTAAGATGCGCTACAGATTAAAAATACCTTTTTAAAAGCTTTGCCCCATCGCACTAAGATTTTTTGTGAGCGCCAAGGACATGTTAAATTTTTATTATTATTTTTTTTTTTTTTATTTCTCTGTATTCTTTATAAAGCTGCAGTAAAGAACGTTGCTCACATAGTTTACATATGCTATATATACAGTCATATATTTTTTTTAAATGCCCTGTTATTTCAACGTTCAGCACAGCTGTTTTCAGCATTGATAATTAGAAATATTTCTTGAGCACCAAATCATAACATAAGCATTATTTCATGAAGGATCATGTGACACTGAAGACCCGAATAATGGCTGCGCAAAATTCAGCTTTGCATCACAGAATAAACTGCATTTTAAAATAAAGAAATTTAAAATATTAAAATATCAAGCAGTTATTTTAAATTTCACAATATACAGTTGTATCCTATTTTGATTACATAAATGCAGCCTTGATGAACATAGGAGACTTAAAAACATTCAAAAGTAGTGTATATTGTGAATAATAAATAATAATTGTCTCTTTTTCTCTCAGAAAGCGGGATTCTGAGGGAGGAGCTGAATATTTCTAACCCCTCTGGGTGGAGCTGCCTCATCACACAGGCCTCCACTGACGTCCGATGATCCTGCACTACTCGGCCCTCGACCCTTGCTGTTACAGACCCTGAGTGTCCTGACCCCACCCTGACAAACCAACAAGCCTCATGACCACGATACAAACCCCCCCCCCCCCCCAATGTTTTTCCCGGCCCGTTTTTTGCCCCAACCCCCTCCCCCTCCCCCCCCCCCCCCCTTCCCCTCCCCCCCCCCCCCCCCCCTTTCCCCTCCCCCCCGCCTGGTCCCCCCCCCCCCCCCCCCCCCCCCCCCCGCCCCCCCCCCCCCCCCCCCCCCCCCCCCCCCCCCCCCCCCCCCCCCTCCCCCCCCCCCCCCCCCCCCCCTGCCCCCCCCCCCCCCCCCCGTCCCCACCCCCCCCCCCCCACCCCCCCCTCCCCCCCTCCCCCCCCCCCCCCCCTCCCCCCCCTCCTTCCCCCCCCCCCCCCCCCCCCCCCCCCCCCCCCCCCCCCCTTCTCTTCCCCCCCCCCCCCCCCCACCACCTCCCCCCCCCCCCCCCACTTGACATGCATTCCAACTGACATCAACCCCAGAACTGTGAACAGAGAAATGGGGTCCATCCATACACTGGAAACCCCCTTTCCAGCAAGCACTAGTTAAGGACTACCTAAGAGAAGAGAATAGGGAGTGTGGGCGGTTGTAGATGCTGCTCGGTTTTAGTGGAGTGAGCCTGCAGCTCTAAAATTCACGAAACACTCACACAAGGGGTGGGAGGGAAAGCATGTGTTGTTTGTTTTGATTGTCTTCAAAGGCCATGCGACTGTCCATTTACTACCTATCCTTAATTAAACCCAAAGAACTTCTTTTTTACATTTATGAACTTATTTTTAAATCTCTGAATGTTTTCCAGAAGGTGTAATCACAGGTGCCTGACGTACTTTGCAGTTTTGCAAAGCTTGCTTTGACAGGATTTTCTTCATCTGCCATCTTGGCTTGTTTCTCCCTAATAAGTTTAAGTTGGATTGCACTTGTTTTGCGCTAGGAAAACTAATTGATTTAAGTGCCTTCACATTCTTTTTCATGTAGTCATATTTAAAAAGCTCCTAACCGCATAGTTTTCTCTTAAACCTCTTTTACTCTACTTTTATTAATGCATTTTATTTTTGTTTTCTACTTTTAAAAGGCAGAGGCTTTTGTACTGAATTACAGATTTGATCCATAATATATTCTAGTATTTGCAGCATCCAAAAAAGAGCATATTTATTTTATGCACAAAAAAAATATGAAAGTTATTGTGTTTTTTTTAAGTGAAAGATGATGTAAAGTTTACATGATCTTGTTGTCATAACTGTTAAACAGTTTTTTTCTGTTATCTTTATTTCTGTGTAAAGAAAGTTTTGTATATATAGAGAAAAATGAACAGGGACGATCAAATCCTGTGTGTGTTTAACCATGTTCAATCTCTGAAGAATTCTGCACAATCCACATGAATCCATTAAAAGCATTGGCTATAATGCATACAAAGTGAAAACAAACAGTTATTCCCATTAAGAAAATTGAACCTCTTTTAAAAATGAGTGTTATTTTAACACATTTTTCTGATTATGGAAAGCTTCTTTTTAATGTTCGTCTAGACTGTCTATATTCTGTTCATGAGCGAACTGTTTGACCACTGTAAAATTCACCGCAAACATCTGGGACTTGATAGTGCAGTTGTGTAAATATGCTTTACAAGTCTTTTTTTCTTCTTCTTAAAGCAGAGAAATCTTTGTTATGAGATAGATGTCACTGTTCAGAAACAATTTTATTTTGGTTTTGATTTTTCAGTTTTTTTTTGTTAAATAGTTTTTAATGATGTCCTCTGATGCTACAGCCACAATATTCTTTTTTATTGTACAGCTAGAGATAACCACTGATAGTATTTTAATGCAATTTCCTGGTCTAATTAAATTATAGTAATGAAAGTGGTTGTCACAAAGGAATCTGTCACTGTCAGTTTTTATAAATTAGGCCTACTCTGTGGTATATATGCCATAACACAATGAAAAACTGTAGATAACATCCTATTATCAGTGTAAAACTGAATTCACCATAGTTTTAAAGAGCTTTAACTTTAGTGACAGAGGGTCCTCATCATCGCCTCTGTTATAGTCGTCTTACCCATCGATATGTATTTCTGTAGTGTAATAATAATAGTGAACTGGAAAAACATTGTGTTGATTTGTATATTTCTAAGACGATAAATGGAAACTTTATGACTTCACTGCACATAATGTTCACAGAAAATTAGTCTCAACCCTGGAACTCCAGAATATCTGAGCGTTCTGGAATTGAATCTAATGCCCAGTCTGACGATGGAGTTTATGCTTTAAATGTAATTGTTGCTGGTATTACCTGTATCTCTGCCCTTTTTGCCCTTTGTACATATGACTGATGATAAATGTTGGTTGTAAATATGGAGGACGTATTTTTATATTTCCAGTGCATTTTGGTAATCACCATGCGGCTTGGGTTGATTTGTATCCATGTATGGGTCTGGCTCTGTATGTATCTATGCTCTGAACCTCTTGCTTTTTCTGTCTTATCTAAAGTAGAGTTAGAATGAAGCAAAATACAAAATTGAGATGCAACAATGTTCGCCTGTCGTATTTCTGGTTTACACCTCTTATGATACATTAAAGATCAGTATTATTTATTTATTTAATTTTTTCAACCTAAAAGGTTGGGTGTGGCTTGTTAGTGTCCTGCAAAATCAACATGCATTATCTCAAGTGTTCATTGTAATTTGAAATTATGACCACCAGGTGTCAGGCCTTTATCTGTCCCGTTCCATGTACATTACTGCAGTATAGTGTTAGTTTTTTCTTGATACACTGGGCTGTGACAGTATGACCAGACATATTTAATTTCTCATTTAGTTGCAGTGTATAATTTTGATATTTAAAAAAGCAATCTCTATCAAAATATCTGAGAATTTTTGGCATACAAGCTGGCACGGCACTAAAAACAAACATTATCACATACTATGCTGCTGCTCAGCTAAACTGTACTATGTGCGGATAAACAAGACTGAACAAATATTAGTTCAAACTGGTACATCAGGTTTAAAATGCATTCGGTAATGAACAGTAGTAAGGTGCCTTTTGATGATTCTGTACTAAGAATAGGTCAGCTACTTGTAAAATATTGAGGTCAAATAAAAACATTACAATAGCTGTAAAAAATATTTAACAATATACATGAAACTGTTGAAGATGTGAAAGTAAACACTTTACCAGATAAACTGTAATTGAAGTTTAGGCCTGAGGCATGTAAACACTGTCAGAATCACTGTGCGGGACTGAGTGTTACTATATAAATGGGATTCATTCAGTGGGCCCTTGTATATTTCAAAATGTCTAGCATTGCTGCATTTCACAGTGGTCAAACAATCTGAAAGATTACAACATTACATTTTAAAATATACAGCACAAGACATGTTATGAATAGTTTTACCTTTTAATGCAGTTCCTGCAGACTTGTTATATAGAGAAAATTTGTTCTGTTTCTGGACATTTTGCTGTGTGGTTTCCATATTGATTCATCCACTTGACTCATCCAGTAATCTGACCCCACCAAAAAAAACCTCTCCAGCAGTCCTCAATCCTGCAAACAGTATTCATTCTGACATAAAATGATTAACTAAATAAAACTGTAAGCTACTCATTTTGTGTGGTTAAATTGAGCTCCATCTTGTTAACGAGATTTTCTAGATGAAGGTTATGTCTGTTTTATGATCTCATAACATCAGCCATTTTGTGCTATAAAGGTACTTACTGTAAGAACACTTAAACACTTCTCACAGAGGTTGCACTTTAGACCCAAAGAGAAATAAAGCCCAAAGAGAGAGCAACTGAGCGAGAGCGAGATGGAGGATAAAGAAATGGCGGGAGGAGGAGGAGAAAAAGAACATAGGCTGTGTTCTGCCCACACAAATATCCATAGCTCCCCATACCAGTATACAGCCTGTTGTGTGGGGCATGTGTGTGTGTGTGTGTGTGTGTATGATTGTGTGCACCTGTTATTGATACTGGTACTCTATTTCTATTTCATGAAAGCTGTAATAATTTTAAACGGATTACTGCATATAATCTGACAATAAATACACTGGACTCTGTACACTTTTTTCACATTTTGAGAGAAATCATGTGTGTGTGTGTGGAGGTTATTTTAAAACGGGTATTGTTTTGGCAACAGTCTGGTTTTAATGTGAACTTTAAGTTGTTAATTGAGGAAACTGCAAGTGTAAACTCATTTTCAAGAAGACAACATCTGTGACTGTAACCCCACAGGCCTGCACTGTGAGTATCATTACATGATCGTATTTTTGTTCAAAGTAATTAATGATGTCGATTCTCTAAGGAGAATGGGAACTTGTGCACTCAAAACAGAGATCCTCTGTTTTGTTTTTCAAAAGTGTTCTATTAAATTAATTAATAATTTAAAATATTCTTACTGCATTGCTTTTCCTATGTTGCAACAAACTGAACTTTCCATAAAATTCTATTAAAAAATAAAAATAAATAAAAAACTTTCACGGTGAGAGAACAAATAAATAATCTCATAAAATTTTCTCCATGTTTGCACAAATTGCTTACTCACTGACTATATATTTTCGGATGGAACACAAAATTGCAGAAGTTACAGCAGGAGGTTGCAATGGCTGTTAGAACATTAGTGGTTTGAACTTTTTTTATGCTTTATTTGAACATTTAGTTGACATTATGGAACAACAAAATTAAAACATAACAACAATTAAGAATAACATCAATAGAATAAAAAAAACAAAACAACAATCAGTACCATAGTTCAAAGCAGAAAAAGACGTAACAAAAAAAAGACAATAGGGGAAAAAGAAAAGGAAATAAGAGGGCATTACACAAATTAATAAAAATTACACATTAAATACAGTAAAGTTTGTAGGCTGTGCAAACTGTACATGTTTTGAGAGCTTTTTTGTTAAGTGAGAATGAAATAGTAAGTAAATAATGTTTTATCTCTTGTAAGAATACTACAAAAATAGGTTTACAGTTCGAAAATTTACATATTATTGAATATAATTCTACATAGAAAGAAATTAGTTCCCTTTCATGGGAACTTCGAACTACGTCCTCTAGGGGTCACTGTGGGGAACGTCTCGTCGTGACCCGTGTCTGAAGCATCCATTGAAAAAACACCAACAACACGTTGGCCGGCGACAGCCCATGACGTCACTACCAGTGCAACTACAGTATAAATCGGAGCCGGGAGCTACACATCATTCACTTCTTCATCTTCATTGACTGTTCTGTTTGAAGCGTGCATTTCTGTGGTAAAAGCGATCTCTATTCATATCATTATGGCGAGCACTAGCAAAGCATTTAGAGGGTGTGTGTGCATCCGTGTCGTCGTTATTTGACATCTGGTGACACACACGATCTATGCGTTATTTGTTTGGGCGAAGAGCACGCACGCGATGTCTCCGAGGGGGCAATCGGCATGCACTGCGAGCGTTTCACCAATGAAAAAGCTCCGCTCTCGTTTGTCTCTCTTTTCGAGGAAAGAGGGGCAGCCATCTGCTTCCCGCGATTCAGGACCCCCCGCTGCTGAGGTACGGAGGAGAATGAGCTTGTGGGGATCGCAGATGGATCTGGCCGATGAGTTGAAGAGGGGTTTTCCCTCTCACGATCGTCGGCTGTGGACGAGAGTGAGCCGCTGGAGGATGATGTTATTTCATTAAACATTGTCTGATCCAGGGGCCAGTGCTCTGCTGGGTTCGGCCCAGCAAAAGCAGGAAATGTCTGAGGAGGGCAAAGAAGCTGAGGCTGAGCCTTCCCAATCCTCCTGCCCTGCGTATGATGAGCTTTTGAAAGTTATGGATCGCGCCACGGCGAGGCTTTACTTGCCGTGAAGCGGGCGAAGAAAGTGACGTTGCGAGGTCATCTCAATGAACGTTATTTTTCTGGCCATAACCCTCCAGCTCAGGTGAGCTTACCTTTCTTCCTGTTTTCCATACAGAGATTGAGAAGGATTGGAAAAGAGGCCACATTTTGTCCTCACCTGGCATCCAGCGAGTCAGCATGCGGTGTGCGAAAGCGGTGATGAGAAGAAGAGCAACTATAGAGAGCCGATGGCCAGCTAGCTCTCTATGGGTGAGACGTCCTCAGACTCCCTTCCTTGACATCTCGCTCAGATGCCATGGCATACGCAGCAGCAGCAGGTCGGGCTATCGCTTCATTGCACACGATGGCGATGCTCCAAGCATATCAGGCTGACCTGCTGAAAGACCTGGATAAAGGCGAGGGCCTTTCTCCTGATGAGGTAGCTGAGTGCGCCACACCACGGATCTTGCTCTCCATGCTACTAAGCAGGCCGCCTCTGCTAGTGGCAGGTCCATGGCGGCTATGGTAGTGACGGAGGGACATCTGTGGGTGAACCTAGCAGATATCGGGAAAAAAGTGAGGGGCTTCCCGATGCGCCAGTTTCGCCTTCCATATTTTTGGTACCTCTGTTGAGACGGGGGTCGAGAACTTCAGGGAGGCAAAGGCGTGCTCAGCGGCCTTCATGAAGGTCCAGGTATGAGCCCGAACAACAAGGGGTCCTGGCCCGTCTCGGTTGGAGGATCAGAGAAAGCACAGAAGGCTAGTGTCGCGGCTCGCACTCCTCCCCAGCCCGCGGGTAGGGGTAGGAAGAATCGCTGGTCAAAGGAAGGTAGGTAAAAGACCTAAGGGATGTGATCCAGACAGGGCGTCAGCGCTTTTGTCCGGATCAGAGTGCTACCTCAGTATCAAGCATTTCCTTCGGGGGTGTACATATGCCCCTATCTTCCCCTTCCTAATTCCTCTGTAACCACCATCTCTCCACCTGACAGAGGTTAGGTGGGAATTTTCCTGCATTATAGTCTCCTATGCTGGATCTATTAGGTTTGGTTGGTTCTATGGCGTCATAGTGACCACCTTACTGATGGTCCAAACTAGAGGCTTCCTCGGGTCGCTTCTTGAACGGGGACCATGGTGGGTGAGTACGATCCATTTCTAAAAAAAACTATATACATATAGATACTATTATTATATGTGTGTGTATTTAATGTGCTGGTGGTTGTGTGTATAATCCTTCTGTGAGATTTATTTGCAGTGTTTCCGGGACCTGTGTGTTTCTATCCTTTTCTAGGGTAGGTCCTCGGTGAGCACCCCCTCTGCTGGGTTCAGAAACCGGGTGCTCGACTTGCAGGGTTTACTTCACTCGTTGCACATTTAGAGTGTCCTTTATTGTGGCCCAGCCTAAGCAACACCGGTGCAATATCAAGATGCTGTCTAATCAGCATCTTGATATGCCTTACCTGTGAGGTGGATGGATTATCTCGCAAAGGAGAAGTGCTCACTAACACAGTTTTAGACAGATTTGTGAACAATATTTGAAATAGGCCTTTTGTGTACATAGAACAAGTCTTATATCTTTTAGTTTAGCTCATGAAAAATGGGGGCAAAAACAAAAGTGTTGCGTTTATGATTTTGTTCAGTGTATGTACCAGACGGTACGAATAAGCAGGGTTTAGGCTCATACGTCCTGGACTTCGGTGGCCAGCTCACAGGCTTCTGCGGGAGCCTTCTTGATCATCAGGCCCGCGGCATGGCACTGCAAAAATTTCCTGGATGTCAGGGCTGGGCTTATGCTTTCAGGCTGCCTGTCTGGTCTACCGTATCTAGGTCGCTCTGTGGGGCCTCCTGATCACCAGGATATCCCCTCTTGCTGAGGCATCGAGCGGGAAGTATAGGTGGCATTTGCGAGAACCTTCTTGTGTAATGCTGTCTCAGGCAGTGCTCCCCTTACCTTAGAGGGTTGTATTTGAGCTTGCCTCTCCCGTTTGGCTCAAAGTACGTCCGGGTATCTGTGAGCAGATGCTTGGAAAACCCTTGAATCCATACTATGGTAAGTGCACACGTATAAGCTTTGCACACTTTCTAAAAATCCACTGAAGTGGTAAGTGTGCACGTTATGCTTTGCGCACTTTCTAAAATCCACAAAGGTGGTAAGTGTGCACGTTATGCTTTGCCCACTTTATAAAATCCACATAAGTGGTTAAAGTGTGATGGTATGCTTTTGCCCACTTTTCTGAAATCCTGTATGGTAAGGGTTACGCGTTATTAGCATCGTTCCCTTTCTCTGAGTTGGTTTAGACCCCGGTACCTTTGGTTCCACTCAACTAGTGTGTCTCTGTCGACACACTCTGGAAGCATCGCTCCCCTCACCATTGAGGGTTATTGTGAGCATGGTGTTTTCTTTCGAGCGTTTAATTCTCTGAGGAGTTGGATTCCTCGCTCCATGGGTGGTTCTCGTGGTAGTGCTTTTATAAAAGGGTTACCTATGAGCACGCTACTCCTCTGAATTCGGAGTTCACTTCATGTGAGAGTTGAGGTCTCTGTTTTTCTCAGACACTGGAAACAGGAGCATCAGGCGAACTAGGCCCTTCCTCTGCCTCTCTGATGCGCTGAGTTTTTTGGCTAGCTTGCAGTACACTTACCCTTCTGATTCTACAATTCGGGCCGGTAGGTTGAGCCCCCCTCTCGCTGAGAGCTGGGTTTGTGCTCCCTCAGCTAAGGTAAACTACTGCTAGCGTTCCAGCAATGGAACATGCTGTAGGTCGAGCCCCTTTCTCGACTGAGAACTGGGTGTGTTGCTTCCCCAGCTAAGTAAATTATTGCTAGCTGTTCAAGCTTTGGAACATGCTGCAGGTCGAGACCCCTTCTCGATTTGAGAACTGGGTGTGTTGCTCCCTCAGCTAAATAACTGCTAGCTATTCCACCATTGGAACATGCTGTAGGTCGAGCTCCCTCTCCATTGAGAGCTGGAAGTTTGCTCCCTCAGCTACAGATTTACTGCTAGCCACTCCAGCATTATAAGCCTTAAGATCGAGTTAATGACTTCTCAAACATAACGTTTTGGGATGCACCATTTCCATCTATGGGCTGCTCTTTCAGAGTGCCACGAGAACCCCTTAAAACGGTATTTTTAAATCCATGTTATGGTAAATGTGCACGTGAAGTCTTTGTACACTTTCAAAAATCCACACTGTGGTAAGTTCACACACTAGTACTCTGCATTCTTTCTAAAATCCTGTATGGTAAGAGCTAAACGCAGCAGCTTTTGTGATCTTTGAGTGGATTAAACCCCAGTTCCGCATTGGGCACCACTCCACCTATGTACCTCTGGATACTACTTACAGGGTGTTGCGACTAGGGGTCTGTTGAGACAGTTCCTTTAGCATATACAGAGAAACGTGCGGTAGCCCCTGTGTGACAGGCCAAGACTTGAGATTAAACCAAGAGAGGAGAGCAAATCTGCTGTATTATTTCCCAAAGATACATTTACAATGGCCGAGAAAAACTGAGGAACCTGTACTTCCTCTTTTTTAGACCATCGAAGGTCTAGACTTTCAGTAACACAACAACTTTACCTTGTCCTACAGAAACTAAAATCGAAAAAAACGAGACACTGCGTCCTCTAGGTTTCTTGCCATGCTTCGGATGCAAGCTTCAGACGAAGAAGTGGATGATGTGTTCTCCCGGCGCCTATTTATACTATAGTCGCACCGGTAGTGACGTCATGGCTGTCGCCGGCCAACGTGTTGTTGGTGTTTTTTCAATGGATGCTTCAGACACGGGTCACGACGAGAAGTCCCCCCATAGCGACCCATAGAGGACGCAGTGTCTCGTTCCCTAATCAGGGAACCATGGTTACATAAGTAACCTGAGACGTTTTATAATAAAGCAGGCATTTGAATCCGCTTCAAAGAAACCAAAAATAACAGATTTAGGATTCATTGAAAAACCTTGTAAGATAGTACTTGAAATAAAATAACTAACATCTTCCCAGAGCTGAAAAGTATAGTTGCATGACCAAAACAAATGAAGAAGTGTTTCAGTATCATTCTGACAAAAGAAGCATTTAGTGTCAAAATCTGATCCAAATTTTTCTTAAGAAAATGTTTTGACAGGGTAAGTATTATGGAGGTGGTTTGAACTTGATGCGAGCAACAGCTGGCGGCCAGTGAAGTGTGACAAAATAAAAAAGTTGTGCTCTAACATTTACATACCCAGAAGTGTTGATGCATTAGAATTCATGTAGCCAGTAGAGAGTTCAGAGCTGAGAATGTGTAAACATAATTAAAAATTTCATTTAGTGTGACAACATTCTGATTACTGATTACATTTGATTGTCTTATTTCATGGATTCAGAGCCACACAAACTGTTATGTTATTGGTGGAATATTATCTTCCTGGTATTGCAACCAGTGATCTGTGAAGTGTGTTGCATGGTGGTGGCTGTAAAACTGACCTTACATGACTCGATAACATTAATATAATTGGCAGTGAAAACAAAACTATGTCTGTTTTTGATTTATTGTACTGAATTGAGTTTTACATCATGCACACACTACTCAAATAGAAAACAATGCTCTATTAAAAAAGGCACTATTCCTTCTTCCACAAACAGGCCTAAACATATTGTCAATTTGTCAACAAACGAATAATCTTGACAAGTTTGTTTCTGACACAATATTGTTATAATGGTCAAATTTGATAGTAAAATGAATTTGCGCTTCCTGAGGTTTGTTTGGAGTGCTGTGTTTCTGTGCCAGTCTGAGCCTGTTGTTTAGGATTAGTGTATGTGTGTGACGGCGAGAGAGAGAGCTCTTTCTTGTGATTGGATGATTCCGCGGTTGTGGTTATGATGGGCGGGGTTTATTGGTATTCTCACACTTGATTGGCTAATCCTGAATCGGTAGTACATGTGGGCGGGGTCTCGTGACACAGTCAGCTGTGTGTTTGGAGGTGGTCGTCGTCTGCTCCGTTTATGATGATCAAGTCTATGACAAACTGCCCCGAAACAACAATTCCGTTGCCTTTTCACTCGTGCGACCAAACGGAAAGCACATATATCCTCTTAACTTCGGCTGTGCCTCTCAATGTGACACTTTGCATCGTTATCAAGTTAGTTTAATAAATGGCAGAAGCATCAGTCGCGAGCGTTGACGGTTCGTCTCGCGCCGCGCACAGCTCCGCGGACTCTCCGATCACGGTCGTGATCCCCCCGAGCTTGGAGGACGTGGTGGAGGAGGAGGACGTCTTCCTCTCTGAAAGCGGAGCAACTTTAAAACATCATGAGTGTCCGGGGAACGGGACTGAGCGACTGGCAGCAGCGGGGAGAGAAGCAGGACTG